>JAYJMB010040107.1:0-18755 GCA_036873735.1 Pouteria campechiana
TTGGAGAGCTCTGACTGAGTTGTATTCATTGGAGTTGAACTTTGAAGGAAGGTTTTGAATGCTCTTCATGTGATCAGTAAAGTCTGAATGATATTCAATTAGGTTATTTTCTTCTACTTTTGATTCTGTTTTTTATAAGTTAAGAGAGATTTTTCCATTGTTGATCTTGGCAGACATTCAAACATTTGAAAATATTTTTCTTTACCTTATATTTTGTCTGACATCTAACTTTACTATCTTCTAGTATTAGTCTGCTACTTCTATCGCTAACTTTTCCAAACGTTCGCTTTTCATATCAGGCATTCCGAAGAGACAAGTGAACATTTAGTGTCTTGACTGATTTTGGATTATCTGAATTATTTTCTTTAGATTTTCAAAAGTAATTTTAATCCTACTCAGTTGCGACATTCATTTGCAGATAGAAGTTCAGATTTTATGAACTTATAATCTCTTCAAAAAAGTGATCCGAAGCCTATTCAAATATCTTTGAAACTTGGTTAACATCTCCAAAGATTATTTGAATATTTTCCAACTTGGCTTCAAGTTCTCTGAAGCATGTCTGTTTACTGAAGCATAGGCGGTTATCTCCGAAGCTTGTCTTGTTATTTTCAAAGTGTCTTATAACTTGTCTAAAACATCCATGATTTCTTTGAAGCTTTTCAACTCTCTACGAAGCATGCTGCAACTTGTCTAAAGCTTCTTTGTGCTTTTTTTGAAGCATTCTTGATAATTCCGAAGCTCTCTTGATTATTTCCAAAAGGCGCTGGACTTGTTTGAAGCAATCTTGATTATCTCTAAAGCGCACTTGTAAGATCTCCAAAGCTTTGAAAAAGACTCCGAAGTATGCTTTAATATTTTCCGAGGTGTGCTTGTGATAATTTTTGTAGCTTACAAAGAGGATTCTGAAGTGTGCTTGAACATTTTTGAAGCTTACTGTTTATACTCACAGACTTGTCTGAAGCTTGGTAATTGTCTCTAAAGTTTCTCTGCATTCTGTTTGAAGTGAACTGCAACCACTGTGAAGTTCATGAAGACATTGTCGAAGCAGTGAAAGAGTGATTCCGAAGTTACTTCTTTTAACTCCAAAGCATATCTTCAACACTTCAGAAATTCTATTTTCTTGAATTAAGTATATGTGAGGTTTATATACTTAATTTTAAAAGTGCATTTACTTCATATCTTTCTTTTATCATTATAAAGATTATTCTCAAGTTGAATGATTTAAACTTTCTGCAACATTCTTGAAAATAAGATGTTAATACCTTAATGTTTCACTCATGCTTTTGCTCATCATCAAAACATACTTGGTTAAGAATGTTAGTCATCAAAATCAAGCTAGATAACATGGTTCAATAAATGCTCCTCTTGATTTCTTTCTTTGGAGCTAAGCAAACTGAATAATGCTTCATGTTTTTTCTTCTGTCTCACTCGAGCTTTCTTATATCATATTCTCCAAAATTTCCCATGCAGCCATAGCTTTATTCTTCTTTTTAAATTTCCTATTGTTAGAAATATTTTTTTGTCAAAGTAAGAATTATACTTTTTCTTCTTCTGTCCTTACTTTTTATCTGGTTCAGGATAGTCAAACTTCATGTGCCTAGACTTGTTGCAATTGTAACATATTGGAATCTTCTTTCTCTTTTCCTTACTCTTATTATTACTTTTGGAGTTGTTTTTAAATTTCTTCTTCCTAAACATATTTTTGAATCTTCTGATTATCATTGTCATATCCTCATCATTTTCACTTCTTGAGCCTTCTTCCAAAGATTCTTAATTCTCTAAATCAGCAAGCAATTTTCTTGCCCTTGAATTCATCTGGAACTTTTTACTTCATTAAGACTTCATGGGTCATAAGTGATCCCATGAATTCTTCCACTGTCATTTTATCTTGATCTTTTATTTCCTAGATAGCGCTCACTTTAGGCATCCAAAATCTAGGCAAAGATCTCAAAATCTTTTTAACTAACTTGAGTTCTTCATAATTCTCTCCCAAGCTTTTCAGTCCATTAGTGATTTTCTAAAACCTTTCAAACATTTTGAAGATAGTTTCTGGCTCCTTCATGGAGAAGGTTTCATATTCCTATCCTAGAAGATTAATTTTAGTTTCTTTTACTAGCTTTGTACCTTCATATGCTACCTGAAGTTTATCCCAGATTTCCTTAGCTGAATTACAAACAAAAATCTTTTCAAATTCAAATGAAAATAGTGCACAATAAAGTTAATTCTTTGCCTTAGCATCACATTCTACTATTTGAATATATTTTAGTGTCCTATCTTTTGTATTAGTAACATTCTTTCCATTCTTTACTACAAGCCACAATTGGTAATCCTCAGTGCTCAAGAAGTTTTACATCCTCATCTTCCAATACCCATAATTGGTTCCATCAAAAAGTTAAGGTCTAGAAGTGGATTTTCCTTTAGCAGATGTGTTATAGAACATATAGGCCATTTGGATCTCTTCACAAGTTAATATACTAATAATTTAAAATTAACTAATCAAGTCTGCTCTGATACCACTTATTGGTCTCTAGTTAGATGGTAGCTCAAGTGGGGGGGTGAATTAAGCTTTCAAAAAATTTGGCCAAGAACTTGAGAGGTGTGCTTGAAAAAAAAAAGAAAATAAAACTCGAAGCATATATGCACAAGATTTTATAGTAGTTCGGCCCTTCCTAGGTTTCCAAGCTTACCAGAAAGTCTTACATGTTGGTTTCCAAGCTTACCAACTAACTTATACATATTGGTTTTCAAGCTTACCAACTAACTTACTGGTTGTCTAAGCTAACAAAAGACTTTTTACAAATTGTTGGTTTTCAAAGCTCACTAACTAACTCACTGATTTTCTGAATGAAAATGTATAGATTAATGCCTAAGACTTAGGCAAACTTGTATGAAAATTAAAACTTAATTGAATGAATAAAATATAAAATAAGATTAGATTTATCTAACTCTTTTTGAAGTTGATGTAGATCTCGCTTTGAATACTTTAGTGATATTATAACAGTTGGAGTTGAACAATGGAAGATCTAGAATACTTGAATCAGATGATTTTTTGTGTTTTCTCAGATAGGATTATGTGTTGCTTTTAATCATCTTTTTATAGACTTTGAGAGAATATTTAGTTACTGCAATCTTTAGCACCATTTTCAAATTGTTAGGCAGAGTTAGTAACTACTTGCATTCTATCGGGCTTTAAAATTTATTAGTTAAGTAGCCCAAACTTCTGATGTTCGATCCACTGCTTATCAGAATTTCTGAAGTAGTTCCTCAGAATTTCTGGGATAAGTATTTTATTGGCAGTATTCTCTCAATTTTTTTGCATGTGGATTTTGCTGTCAACAGTCATATTTTGATCTTCTAAAGAACTTCTGTGAAACTTCTGAGATACTTATGATGATTAAGATTTTGCTTCTAATATGTTTTCTTGATTCTTTTCTTTTTGAAGATACCTCTGAGAAAGCTTTTGAGGATCTTCCAAGCATTCTGAGTTGCTTTTGACAAGCTTCTTATTGTTGATTTTTCTTCTGAGTTAACTCTGAGGGTTGAATTCAACATCTGATGTTCTTGTCTTTTTCGATTTACTTCTGACATTTTTCTGTATTGTTTTTGAAAATTTTTCTGAGAGGGTTCTGACTTCTGAATTTTCTTCTGAAATAATTCTGTATATCCATTATCAGCCTTCAGAATCATTTCTAAGGCTTAGAATTGTTTTTGTGGTTCTTCTAAATAACTTTTAAATGCAGAAAGTTCCTTTAAAGTGGATTGTTTAACTTCTAACATATTTCTGCAATTTGAGAAAGCTTCTATACGACCTCTGAAGTGTAATATTACTATAACTTAATTCTAAGGAGGTTCTGAGCTATCTCTAATGGGATTTTGAGATAAATCTATTTACTTCTATACTCTTCTAAGTTTCATGTTGTATTTCTGATAGAGTCCTTACATACTTCTGATGAGGTTCTGAGGCATTTCTTGAATACTTCTTAACTTTTGATACTCACACCATGTTTCTTAATAGGTTTTGATATCCTTCTGAGCCATTTTTGAATAATTTTTATTTGAGCATTACTTTTAAAATATCTTCCTTTGAAAGGTTAATGTAATAATTTTACAATTAATACCTTTTATTACTTGCAGCTGCTCTCCTTAATTTGTTTTAATATATAAACATTGCATCACTTGAAAAGTAACCTATTGGTACTTTAATTCTTTACTCATTTGTTTATTCATTATCAAAACTAAGTTATTTAATCTCATTCATCATCAAAATCAAGCTTAGTAAAAGGGTTAAACTTAACATATAGAAGGAATGACTAGGAATTAAATTTCTATTCGAGACCTTAAGCTATGAAGCTTCCCAGCTAGGCATGACTTACACTTTAGGACTGTAGTGATATTAAAATCATCAAGAATATATAATAGTGTAATGCATGTGTTTCATTGCATCAATAAAATACAAGTTTGGCAGACTTATTTCCTTTGTCACCATTTTCTCATATCTTGCATTTTGATCTTATACTTTGGGGTGCCAATCTTGGCTTGTGAATTTAGCGAATGAAATTCTTTCTTTAGCTTGAAGTTGTAAATTTAGTAGATGATCTTGATTTCTCATCACTCTTCTTCTTCTATATGTTCATTTCAAGCTTCTCTTTCATATACTTAGAAAATTCTTAGACTTTTTCTGCATTAGCATAATCAAGCAGATGTAAACTTTATATAATAATTTAATTAGTGCAATTCCTTTCTATCACAAAATAATATGCTTTTGGAAAATCTAGACCATCCAAAAGAAAAATATGCATTTCATCATCTTGAATAGATCATTCATAACTTAGATTGTTTGCTTCTTATATGTAAGATTTCGTCTAAGTTTTATGAATGTGGTATCTAAATATTATCAATTTTCATCTTTATTAAGTCAGATTTATTAAGAATTAAAGCATATTCTTTTTAACCAATGCAAATCATGACAAAAACTCTACTCTAATTATAGTTATTATTAAGTTCTAGCATATTTATGAATTATATTGTGAAAACTGAAAACTAAGTTCTATAAAAGTTTCAAATATCTATATGCTTAAATTAATCCATTTTTCATCATCAATATTTTAATTAATTTGAGCACAGTCCTTCATTTTTATATTTCCTCTTTATGTTTAATTTTTGCATCATGTATTTAATTAGATTTAGGTTTTTATATTCTAAGTTAAACATTGAAATTCTTTACATATACAAATGAAACTATATTAGTGATAAACAATTAATGTGATTCTAAATGCAACTTATGACATATAAAATAAAAAGATTTAGGATTGAGTGCCTACTTGTACTTACCTTATCTTCCTAACCTTTGACTTATTTGAATTTAGTCTTCTTCATCCAGTGTCAAAAAGTCAAATGTCTTTTGATGGAGCTTAATCTCTCTTCTTTTCTTCATCTTCTTTCTTCATTTCAATACTCCTTTCTGAGAGGGGATCATTCATATTGCTAAAGGAATAACATTTATTCTTCTTCTTTTTCTTCCTCATTGATGACCCTCTTTTTCTTCTCTTACCTTCTTTCTCTTCTTTCTTCTTTCTTTGTTTTTCTTCTTTTTCAGGTTGCATCCCCCCAACCCATGAGGATTCTTTTACATTATCTGCACATTTCTCATATTTCTCCTTTTCATTTTTCTTTAACAGTTGTTCCTCCTTTTCTTCATCTTGTAGTTCTTCTTCTTCTTGAATCTCAATCTCTCCTTGAGATTGCTGCCGCTTAATCTATGGTAGTTTGGTAGTCTTCATTTCTTGCACTCCCACAAAACAATTTTCTTCTTTTTGCTGCTCTTCTTTGTATTCTTCCTTTTCTTTGCATTTTCCTATACTCATGTTCAGCTCAATAGGAAGATTAGTTTTAATATGCAGCAAATTATTTTGCCCTCAGAAATTGCCTTCAACTTGTCCAATATTTCTCTTGCATTTTTACAGGTTAAGACGTGTTTACAAATGGTGAGGCAGAGAACATGCAACAAGGCATTAATAGCCTTAACATTTTCTTATCTTGCTCTCTCTTCATCTTCAATTATGCTAATAAAAATGATTTTCCATAGGATAAGGCCATTGGCCATAAGATATACTTCTAATCTCCTCTTCCATAGAGTAAAACTTATTACATTAAAATATGAAAGTTAGGAGGTGGAGTGTCCTTCGCTAAACATAGAGGATGACATAATTAGGTTAGCCAAATGGATCACTAAAATTATTTATCTAGCCCACTCTGATACCACTTATTGGTTCCTTTAGTATGCTAGATTGACTTAACCCAAGAGAGAAGGGGTAAATTGAGTTTATAAAAATTTCTTACTTAACCTTGGTTTAATCAAACTCTATTTTTCTTGCTTATGTGGAAATTGAATTGAAATAAAGGATAAAGTTGTAAATGTAGGACAGTAAAGCAAGCACAAATAGCACACATGATATATAGTAAGTCGAGCCAACTACTCTACTCCACTATTTCAAGAGCATACTCCTTTGTGCCTTGGGTGCCACTATCACATATAATTGAATACAATAGTGCACCCAACACTCTTCTAAATTCTACCTTTAAGGGGCATAAACTAGTGCACCAAGCACTCTTCTAGATTAGCTCTAGGGGGTATAAACTCAGTACACTAAGCACTCTTCTAGATCAGCTTCAAGAAGCATAAACACAATGCACCAAGTACTCTTTTAGATCAGCTCTAGGGGGCGTAAACTAAGATAAAATAGAAAAGTAAAATTACACTTTGAGTGTGCTTCTTGTTGAGCATTAAGGAAGACTTTAAATGTTGATTCTTTTGATACAGAAGTTCTTCTCTTATGTTGTGAAGAACTAGGCCTTGAATGGAGATTGGAAGATTTAAGCTCTTGATTTGAGTATATGAAGGTTAATGCTTTTGGCCTAGGGTTGAAATAATTTGAAGAAGACTTTGGCTTAATCACCCACTTGCTCAACTTTTTGAAATGTCCCAACATTTTTCTTTAAATAGATCTTTAAAATCTTGAACATTGAGCAACATTGAATGTAGAAGACCTTTTTGAGTTTTCTCTCATTGGAATGCACTACTTCTAACTAGATTTATATAGTTGGAAAGCCTGCAGTACTGTTCTTTGCCTGAAATGGTAGCTGGACAATTTTGCATGCCTAAGTTGAAGATTGCTTGTTTAACATTAACTGCATTTATGATTTGAAGATTTGATTTCTGACACTTCTCGTGCAATGGTCTGACTGGGCTGGGATTTTAGATGAATGCTACTTTCATTCTATTTATCCAAAGTTAATTTCAAACAAAGTCCATCTTCGACTTATATCAGTTAGATGAAGTCTTTTCTCTTCACTCGCATTTGTGTGAAATTAATTTCAGATTTTCATGGCAATTCAGATGAAGTTGAATGAACTTAGTACCAAATGAATTTTGGCCATATGGCCAAATGAATCCGGATCTCCTGTTCTTAGATGGATTAAGGCTAGTCATGTTAGATTGTCCGAAGTTATATTTTCAGACAAAAGCTCCTACTTCTTGACCTTAGCTTAGACTTACACTAACTTCTGCCTTTATTATGCATTGTCCAAATTGTCTCTTTGGATTGTATCAGATTTCGAATAAAGTATTCAGATTGACACCTTTGAGCATTGTAACACCTGAGGTGTTGAAAATGGGGATAAAAAAAATTAGATTATAATGATAACTTGAGGTGAAGGAAATTTATTTTGAAATAAAATGGGTACTAATTCCCAAATAATATACATGTTGAGAGATATAAATGAATAATAAGATCCATATTATGTATGTGAATTGAACTGGAATGCATGTTACATATGTAGGGCCAAGTGAATAGTATCTTGGAAAGCTGAGTCAGGAATCTTGACGAAGAGGAAGCATGAAGTTATCATTCTATTGAGGTAAGTAATCTCCTTTTTGTTTGCATGAATGCATGGATGCGGATTGTGAACATCCTATGTTTTTTACTAGGCATGTATGAATAGATGAGGATAGTGGATGTCACATGACTTATGTATGTGATATATGAATAAATTGGGATTGAGATTATCCTGAAGCTATATATGGATTAATAGATATGCTAATACATGAATGCTCGGATGGATATGGATAGCAAATATCCCATTATGTTGCATTATTAATGTTATTATGTTACATGAACGAGTGAATTTAATGGGATAGAGAATATCCCAGTGCTACTTATTCTTATGTATGGATGTCTAGGTGAAGGAGATGAGAATACCCCATGCTTATGTTGGATAAAGGCATTGATAAGAAACTATCTCAATTATATATGTAAGTGTATAAATTGGTGGGGATTGTAAACATCCTAGAATTCTTTATCTGATAATTGAGTGAATGATTATATTAATTGAATGAACTGCATTCCATACTAGATATATTAGGCTTGATCTGTGATATGTAAATATGGCAAAATGGTGTAGAACATTATTTTAGAGTAATGAGGACTTACGCCTCTAAGTATGATTGTCTTATTCTGTCTGGATTCATAAATTGATTTGGAATATACTATTTTGATTATTTATCATTTTCTTTATCATGCCTACTTACTAAGTTCGCCTAGGACTCATGCCTTCTTATTTTAATTTTTATCTGGTAGATTAGGTAAAGAATCCCAACTATGGGTTGGGGCTCAAAAGCAAGATTGAAGATTTCCTATATGGTATGATAAGTTGAGATTGTAATCCCATGATGTGTTTGCTTAATGTACTAAAAGATTCCAATTGATGTATAATAAGATGTATGGCATGTCTTAGTGATAATTGTATGTGATTGGTGAATGAATCTATATGATTTAAGTGATATATATTGCCATCATGATTCAGTTTTGATCTTTGGCAGAGTTGTGGGTGTGGGTGTGAGTTTTGTAAATTGACATATTGTCTTATAATTCTTGAAATATAAATTTTATATGATTCAATATATGTATGCCAGATGTAGATCCTTATAATTTAGGATAGGCCCTACTGAATTTTTGATAGAATTTTTCCTTAGAAATGGAAAAAATACAGGGTACTAAGAAAACGTATAGGCCGGGGAGTTACAAGCATATTTTGAAACCTCTATTTTTTTTCTTTGATTTCTTCTGAGATACAATATTCTTAACTTTAGTAACTCAAACCTTCTGAAATATGGCAAATGGTTGGAGCAGGTGGTTGCGATCCTTCACTTGAAAATTTTCGCACTTACCACTTTATTAGCCTTGAAATTTATCATTATATCAAAATGTATTTTCAAACATATCATCTTCATTCAAGCACAATTTCTTTCTTACATATAACATGATAACTCTATGAAGCATAATATTTTTATCCATGCACATGTATTTATGATCTAATATATCATAAAATGATAAACAAGGTTCAATGTAACATGGATCATAACAAATTTTCCTTTTCTTAAAACATTTAATCATTTTCATCATGTAGCTAACTTGTATATATGCTTGTATAAATCATAATTTAAATGTACATATGTTTCAAGTATAACTATCCACAATTCAAGCTTTCTAAACTCATACATCATTAGCATAAATCAAGTTTTAATACAAGTTTTGTTGTCATAAAAACCATACACAATAATCTTAACACCAACATCATCTTCCATTATATAAAATTGAATCCATCAAAGTAGGAAAGTTGGTAGTTGGAATATCCTTAAGAAAACATAGAGGATGACAATAATGGGTAAGCCATGGGATCACTATTATTATTAGGTAGCCTGCTCTGATACAAACTGTTTGGTCCATTAGGCTCAACTTAACCCAATAAGGGAGGGGTGAATTAGGTTTATAAAATTTCTCACTTAACCCTGTTTAAGTAAATTCCCTCTATTTATGGTTTTATGGAATTTTGGATGAGATAGATAACAAAATAGTAGCGTGCTAAGAAATAAAGCAATTATAGACAAAAGGGCATGATATATAATGGTTCGGGCAACCTCCCTATTCCACTCTTCCAAAAGTACACTTCCTATATCTTGGGTTCTACTATCTCACTATAATGGAAATAGAACAATGTACCTAGCACTTTTCTCGATTCTAGCTCTAGGGGGCATAAACAATTTAGCAATTGATTATGAGACACACTCCAACAATCAACTTGCTCTTCTTAATTCCAACTTAAGTGGTTGTATAAACTAACAAGTTTTTTGTAAGATACACTCAAACAAATAGACTTGTTCTTCTTGAGATTAGTCTCCAATATCAAGTCAAGGAATACACAAATAAAAGTAATAAAGAAAAGATTACACTTTGAATGTGTTTCTTTATGCCATAGGAGAAGCTTTGATATGTTGCTCTTTGTGGTGCAAAAGAGCTTCCCTTTTGTGTTGTTGACGAGGGCCTTAGATGAAGATTTGGAAGATGAAAGCTCTTGAATGAGTATGTGAAGGTTTAAGCACTTGGCCTTAGAAATGCAAAGAATTTCTTAAAGGTTAAAGCTTAATCCCAACCTATTTTTAACTCTTGTATTATCCTGACACTTCTCCCTAAATAAATCTTCCAAAAACTTGGTCGTTGAAAGATGGTGAGTAGTAATGCAGGGCTTTGCAACATTCGAATTTCTAACCGTATCATAAGAGGTTACATTATTCAGTTGTGCTTCAATTAATATGGTAGGTGGTATGACAAACCAAGTGCAATCGGATCTCTAGCAAAACTCTCATACACATGTCTCTATCTATTGGCAAGTCGTACAATAGGTGATATGCAATATTGACAGTGCTTCGCTTCAAGCGTTACACACAAGTGGTATGGGCTTACTAGGCAATTTCTTCCTTCGCTATTTTAGAGGGTCTGAAGTGTGCTTCAAATCCTCCAACATATGTGGTAGGCGAAATGACATGGCACCTCTGATTTTTTATTGTGGTCATAGGAGGTACCCACAAGTAGCTGTGGTATTAGCTACAAATGTCTAGGAACTTCACTTCTTGCTAGAACACCATAGGCAATTTTCACTAGCGATTGCAATTGCAGCTGCGGGGCGGGCGATAGGCATGGGTGACTACGCTATGTGGCTGCGATCCTACACTAGAATTTTCTACATTATGCCACTTTGTGAAACTTTGATATTTTTTATTTGTTTTCCATTGTAAATCAAAATACCTTTATCCTCATAAAGATATGAATAATTATGTAATAAGGATATACTCTTTGAATCATTGTTATGCATATTTTAAGATGGAAACTCATTCAAGCACAATTGTATATGATCCAAGACATTAATATGATAAACTAGGTTAAATGCATCATTGATCATTATGGATTTTCCATTTATTATTTTTCTAAATTTACTTTAAGTGGATAGCTAATGTAATATGCTTGCACATATATTATCCCAATAATGTACTCATATTTCAAGCATATTTGTCTACATTTATATTAGCTAGAAGCATCATTAGCTCAAATTAAGTAAAAGACAAGTTTTATTGTCATCAAAATTATATACCTATATCTAACACAAACTACACACCTAGTTTTAATAGGTTCATCCTCTCCTTGATTTTGATTACTATTCATATGCCTTATGTTTGCTTATCACTAGGTAGGTTCCCTTGCGACATTAGTGGATTTGCTAGATGATTGAGAATCCTTGTTGACCCTGGGTATTTGGTTTTGATAATAACAAAACTTATTTATGATTTTTATTAAGCTAATGACATATTGTTGAAATTTCTAAATTCAAAAGAAACTTTTTAGGAGACAAAAATGTTCAGAGGGAGCACTCTAAATTCAGAGGGAAGGAGAAGCTTCAGAAAAAGAAGAAGTTTTAAGGAGAAGGAGAAGTTTTAGAAGGAAGCAGAAGATTCAGAGTAACTTTAGAAGAAGCTTCAGATGGTGGACACAAGCTTCAAAGGTGAACTTCAAGTCTGAGGATCTTAGAAGTTAAGTTCAAAACATATGTAGTCGTCAAAAGGTGTAAAAACTTTAGAGTATGTTCAGAGGAATTTTTTATGCTTTAGAGGTTAGACAGAACAATCAGAAGATAATTTAGAAGCAAAAAAGTTCTTCAAAGTATACTTTAGATGATTAGCACAAGCTTTAAATGGAAAAAAGTAGTTGTTAGGAAGTAAACTTTTAGAAGGAACTTCAAAACTTGAGAGATTAACTTCAGATGATCTGAAGTGCATTACTAGAACAAAGTTCAAATCAAGCCAAAGTTTAGAAGAACTAAAAGAGAGCTTCAAAATTCCTGAAGTTTAACTTCAGAAGTTTTGAAGCACACTTATAAGGAAGATTATGTTGAGTGTATGAAACGTAATCTGAAATGATCAAAAAATTACTAGAAGCAATCATTAATGCCTAAATACTCTTGGAAGATTATAAATAAAAGTTTGAATGAAGAAGAAACAGCCTTTATGATTAAACATGAATCAATCACAAGATATTGAAGTCTCTAGAAGGTGCAATTGATCCAACGTGCTACCAAGTTCAGAGAGCTGAAAGCTATATCACTTACATCTCAAAGGAGAACGAAAGCATAATGAGGTTTATTGTATGTCATTATTCTTGAGCTTAAATCTGTTTACATTTAGGCCCAATTAATGGTGGTTTATCTGCACATGTTTTGTATTTAAAAGGAGGAGTTACTGGTAAGCTTTGAAAACCAGATTGTATGAGTTTTTTGATGAGCTCAAAGAAAAACCAATATTGTATGAGGTGCTGATGAGCTCAAACGAAAACTAGTATGTGTGAGTTTCTTGTTAACTCATGGGAAACTAGGTTGCATGAGTTCTTGGTGGTCTCTGAAAACTAAGAAAAGTGTAATTCCACACATTGATAATGGAACCCAAGGTTGGGGAAACCTTAGAGAGTGGAGTAGGTGCCAAGGGGGCCTAAACCACTATAATTTCTTTTGTTCTTATTATCGTGTGTGCTTATGTGCTTCCACTGCTATCTATTTTGTACACTTGCATATCCCATTTGTTTTTTCCATCGTGATTAGATTCCTGTTTGGCCATACAACCTATACTTTGAGTGTAATAAGTGATAACAAAGCATTTTGGGCCCAACAATCCCTTCAATATTTCCTATCTCATTAGTGAGGAAGGGACGTTTCCTCATTTATGATCCTAGTGTGGGTCATAGTAGGTGCACAATCTATTGTTCCCATGTTATGTATGGCTCCTGGAATCAACTCTTGCACTATTGCTTTGCTTCTCTTACTCCTTATGGGAGTGTAGGTTCATTATGAAAAGTCAGGCATTAGTTAATGACTAGTTTTGATGTTATCTTTAGTTACAAAATTGGTCTGGAGAGCCAAGGATCCAATTTTGACCTCAAAAATGCTTTGAAGATGCTATCTTTACAATTGTGCTATGAAAGATTATGGATAGAGATTATCTTTCTGGTTATCTGAAAAAAGTATTCTTTCAAAGAATTCTCTTTGTTATTAGATTATCTGTTGCATCATGAGATTGTTTGTTTATAGCAACTATTCCAATAGTTTGTTTATTCTAAAAACTGGTGTGGTGTTTTGAAAACTACCATGATTAATTGTAGGAGATGGATCATCTTCTCGTCTTCTAAGATTGGTTGAAGAAGATTTACATTGCTAAGATGTTTAGTTATCATGAATTAATTGACAAACGTTCCCAAAAATTATGCTAATATTTTGGTTCATATTAATTGCTCTCAGAGAATCCTACATGGAGATCATATATGACAAAAATAAGTTAGAGGGCACCGAGGGTGGCCCCGACATAAACACTTTGGGACTCAATAGGACTATAAGAGAGGCATAAAAATAATTGAGAGCTTATATCATAGGGCGTGCATCCCTGCATTTTCATAATTGAGCCTTGGTTAGTGTGCAAAAAGGGAACATGTCATATGCTAGGATGATCATGGCTATGCAAGGTTTCCTAACTAAATAAGTGTTTCTAGTGATTATACATCTCTTGTTCTATTAGGAATCTCTCTTTAGGCGGTACCACTTCTAAGCAAAACCATGTGAAGTCGTGTCACTGTTTGAATAGCTCTCCAATCAAAGTCAAGGTTAATGTGACAGGTTTTGCTAGCTATAAAGTTTATTTGATGTCATGGTTTCCTACAAAAAATAAATATATCATAATTATGTGTAAATCAAAAGACTCAATAAATTATTCAAATATTGCATTATCATGTGCATGACATCATTAACCACTTGATTTGCTTTGAAAATGAAGCACCTCATGCCTACTGTGGGGAACTCATCAAAACATAAATAACAACTTCAATAACGATCTTAAAGTTACTTTTTAAAGTTTTGAGACTTATTCTACAAATAGCTATTGAAGTCAATATTTAAAGTTGTCATTCACTCATCCTTCCACTAGAATTTGAAGGTTTATCAATCGCAAATGGTAGAAAGAAAGGAACAAAGATTACACACTTATTTATTTTTCTTGTGTCTTATATTTTTTATTTTTATTTTTTCTAATTTTTTATTTTAGTGAATTTTAGGTTTTATATTTGCATTTTTTCATTTAATGAAATTTTAGACCAATTTTTTATTTCTATTTCCATTATTATTTGATTTAAAGAACCCTATATTATATATTTTTTATATTTTTATATTATTTAATTTAAGAAAATTCACATCAAGATTTTATTTTCATTTTCTTTTATTATTTAATATAGGAAGACTAAATTATTTTCCTTTAACTAAAGAATGAAATATTTTTATTTTTATTTTTGATATTTAGGATAGAATTACTTTTGAGAATAAAAGGGCAAATACAGATTAGTTATAGGTTTTTTAAAAGTTTAAAGATTGAGTTATTTAGTTTTTTCAAATAAATTATAACTCATCTACTAATAACATTTTATGAATCCTAACTTGCTTATATTTCAAGAATGGTTTATTATTTAGAAATTGTTTATTCAATTACTTTTATTTTTATAGATTTTACTTATAAAATTATATTATTATATATGATTTAGAGTTATTTTTAATTTATTAATTATCTTGTGAATGGACTATATTTTAGAAAAAATTTCTTCACAAGTTATTTGGTTTCATTTTAGAATATGATTTGGCAATTAATTTTATATTGTGTATTATAAAAAAATTCTTTAAAAATAATAATACATGGTATATTAAATAATTTTTTAAATATTTAATAGTTTTTAAAATATATTCTTAGAACGTAAATTTTGCACCCTCTAAAATTTTGCAACCCGTCTTGGATTCGCCCGTTTACCACTACTGTTTTTCTTGATATAGCTTGCTTGATTTAAATAATTATTATTATAATAAAATAAATGATAGTTGAAATATCCCATATGGTAAAATTGACCTGAAATGTAATGGAAAACGAACTGCGATCCAGCGCTCAACCAAAGCCTTGTAGTGGGCTGCTGCGCCACGCAACCCCTACCTTCAACTGTTAACCTGGCTCACACGCACGCGACTAACGACCACGCAATTTCTGACGCTGCAAGAGCATGAGGTGTCTTTTCAAGCGGAACAGCACCTAGCTTTTAGACACGTGCGGTAAAACTGACGCATTTGTGACTTGTGTAGAAATGCTGCAGGATTCGGTCATGCAGACTGCCGATTCTCACACGTCTAAAGTGCGCCAGACATACGATGACGACGCATTCAAAATTCGCCCCTCCTGTCTTCACATCTGGCCGACTTCACACGTTTAAACTTTAAAGTCCGCGAGATACCTGTTTCACGTGACATTTTGTCTCTCCCCATGTGCTTTATCACTGTTACTGTTTATCTAGCAAAGATTAGCATGAATGAGATATTTATGCGTGACATGGAAACAGATATTTGTAACCCCTAAATGGGGGTGCGAATCGGGTAAGGTTACACAAGTTAAGGTCATCCCAACCCTAATTTTATCTGTAGAAGCTTAACTCTATGCTTTAGCCCAACTTTATTTGTAACTTAGGTTAGCCTAAAATTTGAGTCAGTTTTGGGTTAATAATTTAAGTTTATATCTTTTATATATATTTTTTGATATATTTAAAATACTAATTAATTATACTAAATTTACTTAAAAAGAATAAATTTTGACATATTAATCTTAATAATAAATATATATAAGGATTAATGTATTTAAGAAAAACTTAAAGTGATATGACTTTCAAAGGAAAAAAAGTAAAAATATTATTAAGTTTTAAAATTATATTCCTATTTAAAATAATTAGAGATAGATTTATAATTTTATTTGAATAATAAATAGTAAATTAAAGATTAAATATATATTTTATTAAGTTACTAAAATAGATCCCGTCAGGTTAGTTGGGTTATAACCACATTTACCTTAATCATAATTTTAAATCAGATTATGTTTTTTAACCCACCTGACCTAATAGATCAAAAATGGTGTCTAAATCCTTTCTAAAATTTAGGTCAAGACTATTTAGGCTCGGGTTGACCCAATACAATTTGTACCCCTAGTTACAAAGTCACTCTATAACAAGATGTAAACTAAGCCACATGAATCACATTTGAATTATCATTGACCCACTTTTATACTTGAAAACTTTTTTTATTAGTTATCTAATAAAAAATATATATTTAACAATGTAGATTATGCACCTAATATGATACAAATCATATGCAATCATACAACATTTTAAATGGTGTTTTTACCCGTTTCACATTTTTTTTACCCCGCACCCCCCTAATCATCTGACTTTTTTTATTTTTAAGTGACATCCGTTGTCGATCTCTCACATGTTATAACCGCATTCCCTGCATAGGATGTTTTAATCTTTTAAATTGTTGTTATTTGTGCATATCGCTTAACCGTTTATCTTATAAAAATAAGCTTCCATGAAATTTTGGGCTAGATACATCCTGACCGCCCCACATTGCCAACTACGAGAGGTTTGCATGATTGATGGCTTCACCATATGGCCTTCGATCAGATTCTCTGGGTTATCTTATAGCCATGGCTGAAAAAACGTGAAACATTGAAATAAATATTTAGATAAAAGATAAGAACCCGAACGTTTCCTCGCACAACAAATCCTACCAAGTTTCCAATGAATGTAATCGCCATATTGGGTCCACCATGCCGAAGCGTGACGCTTGGTCACACTGGCCATATACCTTGTGAGACGTCAATGATTTTGTGGCTGCGGATAGGAACGGCCTATTGGATGACGTGTATTATTAACAAGAGAGTAAAATCGTTAACAGCCGACTCATCCCTCAAAAGTCAAAACAAAAAACCGGTTTTCCCCCAGAGAATTTCCCAACCTAAGCGCGCCCGTCTCCCCCCAATCGCCTGTATCTTGTCTAGATTCAGGATAAAAGCTCCAACCACGTCGTCTCCACGGAAGTTTCCATCTAACTTCCAAGTTGACAGGAGTGCGACATAGAAAGATAGTATTGTCCTTTCTATTATGGGTAATCCAACCAGTGGATGGACGATTCCAATTCACCACATTTTTCTCGCTAGGTAACCCTTGTGCATATCAAATGTAAAACGCCCTACAAGAGCATCAAATAAAAGCGCCTACTCCACAATGCCGTCTCCATGGACCTAACCTACAAACAAATCACGAAATACGGACGGTAATTTATTCCAGGGCAGTTTAGAGATTTCCTAAGAAAATCCTAAAACCGTCCTGGCGCCCAATTTCTATAAAACGCGACCCTCTATCCTCGCACAAGCACAACCTCACCTCTTCCGCGTTCTCTAGCTGTTAGCGGTACTTCCATCACCGTTCCTTCTTCGATGGCCGAAACACAAGCACGAAATGCTACCGCCCCAACCGAACCTAAGAAACGCAAGACCCTACCCTTCACCAACTGTAGTGACGAGATCAAGAAGCCTCAGCCGTGCGATCCCGCTCAGGCGCTAGCTAGCGCGCGACACGAGTTCGGCGAGCATGGTGGCGTCAACATGTCAATCGAGGCGTCGGCGACTTTCACCGTCATGGAGCCCGACACCATGCGGCGAATGTTTGCCGGCGAGCTGGGCCCCGATCGCGACTTCTTCATCTATAGCCGCCACTTCAACCCCACCGTCTTGAATCTCAGCCGTCAAATGGCCGCGATCGAGGGCACCGAGGCCGCCTACTGCACGTCCAGCGGCATGTCTGCCATCTCGTCCGTCCTGCTCCAGATATGCAGCAGCGGCGGGCACATCGTGGCGTCCACTTGCCTCTACGGTGGGACGCACGCGCTGCTGACTCACTTCCTGCCGAGGGCCTGCAACATAACGACGACGTTTGTGGACGTCGGCGATGTTGCGCAGGTGCGGGATGCGATCAAGGAAGGGATTACGAAAGTGGTGTACGTGGAGGCAATGTCCAACCCGACGCTTACGGTCGCGAATATACCGGAGCTCTGTGTGGTAGCGCACGAGAAGGGGGCGATGGTGGTCGTCGACAATACGTTCGCGCCTATGGTGCTCTCGCCGGCTCGGCTCGGCGCGGACGTTGTGGTGCACAGCATTTCCAAGTTCATTAGCGGTGGGGCGGACATAATCGCAGGTAACTCCTTTCTTGCTTTATCCTTTTTTGGCCCCATGACTTTCATAGGCTGCTGGTCCCACGAACCACTGGAGTTGCACGTGTGAGTAACCGCAGCCACAAAGCTGAAGTTCCATGTGATTTGGTGTTCCCACCGCCCGGTTTTTTTGTTTGCGATGCTTCTGGAAAACGGTAATTTAAGGGATATTTTGGGTTTGGTGGGGAAGCCTCCTTTATTTATAAAATATTTATCTATGAATCCCACATTTGATAGTTAAATTTATCTTTTTTTTT
>JAYJMB010040107.1:18855-32657 GCA_036873735.1 Pouteria campechiana
GTTTTCCGTGCTTTGACAGCGAGATGGCTGACCACGAAACCTTATCTTACTTAAATCATCAATTGGCTGGATGAGTCCAATGTTTTTGGAGAAAAATTAAGGGTTTCGTCACACGATACAATGAATGTTATAACGGTGTCCATTATCCTTAATAAAGCTTATCATTTATCGAATTAAATAAATAAAACATGACGGTTAGACTGAATTTAGCACGTTTCAGAGAAGCCTAGTTAGAAAATTAAATAGAGCAAAACGCATTGAGGTTCTATCGTAACCATCCTCCCTAAGCGAATGTTTCATGCTTCGTCGATAGTTATTGATTTGAGAACCTGAAATAGAAAGCACTATAGTTTCATGTACTTGAACTAGATTTGAAGGATCTCATTCAACAGAAAAGGGAGAAAAAACGGAACTAGGTGTGCACGGTCCTGTCGATGAGTGCAGCTGGATGGCTTGAGATGCCGGGGGTGTAACAGCGAACGGCTGTTTCCGGAGGTCTGGTGGACCTCCTGAACTGGTCACAGGTTCTTGTCGCCTTCTACCAGCTTTGTTCCCAGGTGCGCAGAAAGCAAAGCATCTCTGCGTCGGGGCCCAGGCTGCCCTGGTCCTGCACGCGAGGTTTCCAGAAGCTTACTGTAAAACGTAGCCTTTCTCATTTTCATCTTTCCCGGAGGAGAGCACATCGGATCGTCAATTAGACCTGGTTATGAACACCGGAGCTAAGTGGCTCAACGCTTCTTTATTTATCTCTACCATATAAAATATTTTAAATATAATTACTTTTTAATACTACAAATTATTAGAATCATGTAGTCAGGTGGGCCGCACTAAATAGAAAAATGTAGAAAGTGATTTTTTTTTGTATGAATCCAAAACATTAGCTACTTTTAAGTGTTGATAATTTCATTATTCATTTATCAAATCAAAATAAACATTTAAATAAATTAGATAATATATAATATGCCATATGATTTCAATGGTAAAAACATTTTACTTTATCATTTCTGTCTACTTGAATATTTAATTAGAATGATTTTTTTATATCAAAGGAATGAGTTAGATTAAGTATTTTCTATGAATCAGATGGCCACAAAAGAGCGGGTCCCACTTAGCCCCGGAGTTATGTTGAGAATCAATAACACCATGCCACGTACGGCTCATCCTGGAGGTTGGGTAGGCCGCGCATCTTTTGATTTTTTCCCACAAAGTGGGCCACATTATAAGACACACAGAGATCCTTCCTAGTGCATTGTTACAAGATATAGGCTTGGACAGTTGGTGTGACCGTTCTGTGAATAGCATGTAAAACTACTTTCATACGGATTATTAGCTGGAAATTTCCTAACTGGATCCACCCGCCCAGTGGTTGCCTTGATTGTGTGAGTTGCTACAGAAACCTAGTTAATTTGCATCCATTTGAGCGCATTAAGAATGCAGTGTATTAACAATACACTTTTTTGCGTATTTTTTAATGATGCGATATTTTAAATACCTTAATGATTGTACTTTTTATATTATTATTTATATTTTTAATTATATTTTTTCTTTTTCATTAAAATACCTACATTGACGATGTCATTTCCTATCACCAATTCTTAATACACTCCTGTTCTAGTCCACTCTATCCATAGACACCCTAACGGAATTTTGGTACTCAATCTTTCAAGGCCCAAATTGCGTTTGCCAATTCATTACAAGACGTGTAATTCCTGGCTTACAATTGTAACAGGTGCAGTCTGTGGCCCAGCAAGCCTCGTGAACTCTATGATGGACCTTCACCAAGGAGCGCTGATGCTCCTCGGCCCCACCATGAACGCGAAGATGGCATTTGAATTATCTGAGCGCCTCCCACACCTCGCTCTCCGAATGAAGGAGCACTGCCGCCGCGCCTTAGCCTACGCTACGCGGATGAAGCAGCTTGGGCTCAAGGTCATCTACCCCGGCCTCGAAGACCACCCCCAACATCAGCTCCTGAAATCAATGGCCAACCCCGAGTATGGATTTGGGGGCATCCTGTGCGTGGACATGGAGACGGAGGAGAGAGCAAACCGCTTGATGAATTACCTGCAGAATCATGCGCAATTTGGGTTCATGGCGGTGAGCTTGGGCTATTATGAGACTCTTATGTCCTGCTCTGGCAGCAGCACCAGCAGCGAGATGAATGCCGAGGAGAAGGAGCTGGCTGGCATTTCACCAGGCTTGGTGAGGATGTCTGTTGGCTACAGTGGCACGCTGGAGCAGAGGTGGAGCCAGCTTGAGAAGGCTCTCAGTAGGATGCAGCAAGATTCGGCTAAGAATTGAGAATCTGGTGTAATGGCAAGCTTGTAACTAGAAAGAAAATAAAAAAGCCATGCTCATGGTATTTAGTTGCTGCTTTTTCTCTGTCTGTAATTGTTACCAATGTAAGTAAATGTTGCCTACTTATGTGCTCCCTCTTTATGTGTTGCATTTGTGAGGTCCGATATATATTTGTATCCATTGGTACTCACGTGGTTATATATCGTCATGTCACCTGAAACCGCTGTCTTTTCTTCTATCGTGGTTGGAACCCACTTTCTTTCCTTCCCGGTTATTTTATTTTATTTTATTTTTTAATATATCAAGGAGCTGTTTATAGGTTGCAGTTGCACACAAATTCCTATTAGGATTGCGTCGGAACTCAATACCCATGTGCCATGGCTGAAACTCTGGCCGGCAATAAGATACTTCGAAGCATGTTTTGGTGGACTTCGATGACGGGATTGCGGGACTGTAAGTTTGCGAGGGTGGTGGTTGTTTACAATCCAATCCCAAGCATTTCATGGCTTTCATTTCATAGATAATAGGAATGGGAAATTGTTGTCATGTGCAGGCCTGAGGCCAGGTCCACAATCTTAGTAGCTGAGTCTCAAGGTCGATTACAAAGCCATCCGTAAAGCCTTGATCTCTGGCTTTCTGATGTTAGTGTTACGGGCAGGGCTTTACCAGATGAACCATGGTTGTAAACCTGCACCGAGACCCTAAAAATACAATTCTAGCCCTCACCTGGACGTCCATGGGAGCCTGGCTTTTTGCCCACATTCGTAGTGGGCTTAGTGAACCCAGCTCATCTATCAATTTCATCTACGCCTGACAATGGACCTCACTCGGATGCAGTCAACCCTCTGCAGTATAGGATTTGACCCACTAATTGTTGATGAGAATGGGAGCTTTCGTAACTCTCCTAAATCCTAATTAATAGCCAAGGGGCGTGATCGTTTAGGCCCATTCAAAATCAGGGCAAAATTCCAACTACTAAATGCATGGTCGCAACATCGACGTCAGGTTTAAGTTGTATATGCATGCCGCGGCAAAATTACGTTTGGATGGCTGTGAGCTAAAGCCAACGCAGCTTTTCTTTCTGAACATTGACGATTGCGTTTGGCCTAGCTGTCAATTTTCAGAGTTTAAGAATAACGCCTTTAGAATTAAAGCTGTTGTAGAAAGTGTTGTAAAAAAAAAGCTGTCTAGGTTTTGTCCTTGTCATCTTAAAAATGCTTTCCATATATTATCTCGGTATTTGGCCTAAACATACTTTAAGTTCTTTCGTATATATGAAATCGCTATAAAAATATATTTTAGATGTTTTTATTCTCAAAAAATATTTATTTATTTTATATAAAATATACCAATATATACAATTTATTTATATATTATATATTATTTTATAAATTTATAAATATCTTTGACAAGACAAGCTAAAAAAATATGATTGTGGGAAGAAAAGTATGTTGAGCTGGTGTTTGAAAGGTTCAATATGAAATATGTTAAATCAGTTAGCACGCCTCTTTCTAATCAAGTAAATGATTTCATTTAACGACTAAGGAAGAAAAAGAAAAAAAAATGTCAATTATTCCTTACTCTAAAGTTAGATGCTTAATACATGCAATGGTTTGTATATGGTTAGACATTGCTTATAAGTGCAGTCCGTAGGTATCTTTCTAATCTAGGAAAGAATACTTGTAAAAGTTCTGGAATGGATCTTTATGTGCTTGATAGGAACTTCTGAGTATTGTTTGATTATTGAAAATTCATTGCCAATTCTAGAAGGCTTCGTAGATGTTGATGTGGTTGGTGATCTTGATAAAATGAAGTTTATTTTAAGGTATTTATTTGCTTTTGCAGGGAAAGTTATTTATCTGATGGTAGTCTAAATTGTAGACTTGTATTGTCTTATCTAATACTAAGGCCACTATATGGCGACAATAGAATCAGGAAAAGAGACGCTTTGGATGAAAAGTTTTCTTCAAGAATTGGGTTTGAAACAGGAATAATATGCAGTATTCTGTGACAATTAAAGTGGTATAGATTTAAGTAAGAACATTACTATCATTCATAAACGAAGCATATCCATGTAAGATACCATTGAATATCTACAGTAATCGAGTTTAAGTTAATGAAAATCAAGAAGATTCACATAGAGAAAAATATTACTAACATTATCGCTAAAGTTGTTCTCAAGGAGAAACTTGAGTTACACCAAGCTCTCTGAAATGGGCTCCATGTAAGGAGTCATGGAAAAGTCTGCTCCTAATGGGGCTGGAAGGGTGGTAACAATGTGGCGATGTGAGACCTTGTGGTTTTACCCATTGGTTTATGAGCTTTTTATAACAAAGCCCAAATGACTTATGTGGAGAAGCCCTAGAGATGCAACTCTTTCTTCTCTTTTCTTCCCGATAAGCCAAGCAAGCAGCAGTGGATGAAAAGTGAGAAAGAAGGCACTCCACAGAGAGAGCAATACATATATAATGAAGGCAGTGAGTTGGGTGTTGAGTAATTATTTCTGATCATAGAGAATCATTATACTCGACTTTTCTCATAGGGAGAAGTTTTTGTATAATTCTAAAGAAGTAAATTCTTGTGTTGTTCCTAGTGCTCCAATCTTCAGGTTTGGACAAAACCTTAAGAATACAACGTTGTATTTGTTAATTTTATAATTTATTTTGTTGCTGGTTTGCCCCATGGTTTTTCCTTGTACTGAAGGATTTTTCACTTATTTTATTTTCTGGGTTCATTCCTGCTTAATTTAGAAATTGGAATAATGTAGGTATCTTCTATTATTTTCTATATTCTATTGAAATATGTAGTGATCTAGATGTTAGGAAATTAAAATTAGACAAATTTCGTTGGTCACAACGATTATTATTGTAGCCAAGACGATGACAGGGTTGAATACCAAGCATATTCCCATTTTTTCCTCTCTCAAAGGAGTGAAAACTACACTTCTTTCAGAGCCCGATGGCGTGGCATGGCGGAGCCTTAGTAGCATAATGGAGCCTGGCATGACGGACCACAATTGGTGTGTTGGAGCCTGGCGTGGTAGAGCACAACTGGCATAGCGGAGCCTTAGTGGTGTGGCGGAGCACAACTGGCATAGTGGAGCCTTGGTGGTGTGGTGGAGCTTGGCGTGGTAGAGCACAACTGGCATAGTGGAGCCTTGGTGGTGTGGCGGAGCCTGGCGTGGTAGAGCATAACTGGCATAACGAAGCCTTGGTGGTGTGGCGGAGTCTGGATTGGTAGAACACAACTGGCATAGCGGAGCCTTGGTGGTGTGGCGTAGCCTGGCATGGCAGAACACAACTGGCATGATGGAGCCTTGTTGGTATGGCTGAGCCTAGAGTAGCAGAGCATAACTAGCATGGTGAAGCCTTTATGGCATGGCAGAGCATAATTGGCTTGGTAAAGTCTTGGTAGCGTGGCGGAGCCTTGCATGGCAAAGCACAACTAGTGTGGCAGTGCCTAGAGTTGTAGAGCACAACTAGCGTGACAGAGCCTTAATGGAGTGGTAGGGCACCTCCTAGTGTGGTAGAGCTATGGTAGTTTGGTAGAGTACCTCTTGGCTTACTGGAGCCATGGTGGCGTGATAGAGCACAACTGACGTGGTAAAGCTTTGATGACATGGCAAAGCGTGGTGTGAAAGAGCACCTCCTGGCGTGGCGAAGCCTAGCGTGATGGAGCATGCCTGGCGTGATGGAGCATAACCATGGTGGTGTGGCCGGGCTTTGGCTCCATTGGAATTTAAGTAAGATATTATTAGATACATTAATTATATTTTTAATTTCAATTGTCCAAATAAAAATTATTTAAGTGGTCCATTAAAATACCAATTAAATGTAACTCATCGCTAGCTATTCGACACATTAGAAAGTTGATTACTTGCCTTTACTCACTCCAACTATGATCTAAATCGTTACTGGTGTAAACCAAAGGCACGTGATTTTAAACTATCCAACAAATGCCTCCCAAAAGCAGATTATGCAGATAATGAGTGATAAACCTAAAAGGTGATCTGGCCTTATGTCTTTATTAAATCCAAAGTTTCAAATCAGCACCATGCACCACTCACATTTTCCTTGTCCACGCGTACAGTAGTTAACATGGGATGGCTTTAGGAATGCCCTTGGATCACGTTGGAAGCACGAACCTATGCTTTAGTCTCGGGCGAGTATGCGCACTGACATGTCAATGAGGTTAGGCAACCATTTGGACTTGGTAGATGCCAGAAGAGGATGCATGGGAAAAAGGCTCTTACAAAAATTTCTCTGAAATGAAAATTCAGGCAGCTTTTTAGAGTTTCAAATTGATGGTCAAGATCGTCCAAATAAAGTGGAGACATGGTGGAGATGCTTTCATTAAGTTAACGTTGTGGGGCCTAGTATCAGCGTAGTGAGGCATTTTCTTGAACAACATTATTTTATTTAAAGCCAGCTTCGTATGGCCTAAAACCATTTCTTCCCTCGGTGTGGTGGAGGTGTTTGAAGCCAACATGGTGGGGCTTGAAAAGAAGTCTTTCCTCTGCCAAACGTTGTGGGGTCTCTTTTTACTTAAAAGCATGGTCTCTTACTAGCGTGGCGGGGCTTCTCTTTTTGTGCACTAAAGACATTTTCTCAAAGAAGAGTGTCGTCGGCACTCCTTGTTATATGTGGGGTCATCCTCCATTTTGTCGAAGTAGAGTAGGTGTTGACTTTGTTGCGATGGGAAATAGACCTCTTGATTCCGCTTCATGAAGATAGTAGTCATGCAACGCCGACTGCCCACAGACAAGTTTTCCTCCGTTGGCAGTTGCGCATTAATTGAAAGGTTTGACTCACATTTCATCTATGCAATGTTGTGAAATCATTTCAAATCAACTTTGCGAAGCCATTCCAAATCAGCGTTGTAGAGATTTTCTTGCTGCTAGCGTTGTGGAAATTTCTGGCTTGCTGGGGCTTGAAACTAGTGTAGTGGAGACATTCCATCGGCATTGCGCGGCATTTGGAATCAACGCCGTGGAGCTCTTATTTAAAGTGGCAATACCAACGTTGTGGAGCCGAAATCCGAAAAGAGTCCACCAATACGAACAAATGCCGCAATACCAATGCCTGCAAGGCTTTGGTCGGGACGCCGAATGAAACTTATAAGAAGCATCAGTACCTTTTTCAATAAAGGATTGACAGTATCATAACATTTGACAAAGAGATCCACAACTAGTTGGAGAGCAAGTTTACATGTTGTTTTATCATAAATTTAATATTAGGCTTATATGTGAATAATTATATGTTATAGACTATCATATAAGGTTAAGACTATTTAAAAATGATCTATTAAAATTTGGATAATTTAGGCTTTAATGTATCTAATAAGGTGTAGGCCTTTAATGCATAGAGACTTAAGGGTAATTTTTATTTTTATAATTAGCTAAAATAAAAATACCAAAAGATAATGTGTAAGTATGCGTGAGTTATCTATATATAATGGTTATAGTCCCTGGGTCACACGGGTGTTATTTTAATTCTTTCTAGTATCCCATCACTGGAGAGAAAACTCAGAAAAAAGCCAAAGGATTCTCTTAAAGGAACACGTGTTAATCTAAAAGGCCAACCGTATGGCTCCAAATAGCAATCAACTATTATGGATTTAGGTACGCTTCCACTTATATGTTTATTAATTCTTAATGATACAATATGAATGATTCTAAGATTTATGTGATGGTTTTCACAAAAAGGAATTATCCCAACAAGTGGTATCAAAGCCTTTTCATGTTGAATCATCGAGATTATAGAAAATAAGATTTTATGACAACTATTTAGTTAATGAAAATCAATTAAAGAAATTAGATTTCAAAATCCTAAATATCATATCCTTAAATTTTAAATTTAGGGTGCCATGAATTTTCAGATTTTATAACCGTCTGTTCAATAATTGGTTGTAACAAAATCATGAAACCCTAGGTTTTCTTTTCTTCCCCAATCAGGTTGCGCTCAAATCAATTAAGATTTTGAAAACCCAAATCACACCAACCCACTACGATTTCAGATCTCTGCTGCCCAAATCAAATTATAGATTCAAATTTCAGATTTCAACCCAAATCAGCCAGGCTGTCCAATTGAATGCCCATCTGAAACCCTAACCACTGGCCCCACCAACCAGGCAAAACCCATCATCCTGTCCAGAACCATTGGCGTTGCTGCTTAGCTAGGAAACCGTCTGATTCAGGTTGCCCAAATCAAAATTATAGATTTAGATCACGCTGCAAAATCAGACCATCAAACCACACCGATTAGGCAGCCGAAGGGCCATGGCAGCCACCTGACTAGGTGGACGCATGCTGCCTACCAAGCAGTAAGCAGTGCTGGTGGCTAGACGGGCCACGAAAGGGGCTGGAAGCAGTCAGTGATGGCAGACAATGGCGGGCAATGGTAGGGGATGGTGGGTCGGGATGAGTGGCACTGGTGATGGCGGGAAGGGGCTGGTGATGGCAGGTGATGGTGGTAGAGATAGCAGACGGTGGCAGGGGCAAATGAGTTTTCTTTCTCTGTTTCAGCAGCCATGGCTGCTGGTTGTGGGGAAGAAGATGGGTTGTTGCCCTAATAACCTAATTTTAAATGGACGACCAACATTAAAATTGAAATTTTGGGGTCATTTAATATCGGATTTTGATGATCTTATAGTTGATTTCCACATTTTTTGATGTTCTAGATTTATTGCATGATTTAGATTTTACAAAATATGATTGTACTTTTAGATTTTATATGGAAAAATTTAAAGGGCTTAAATTTTGTCCCTTAAACGCTTGATTTAGTCCACTAGATCAATCATAAAATATTTAGATTTCCTATTATCATGTGATTCTTAAGGTTTATGGATTTATTATTTATATGATTTTTTTAGAGAATCTTTTAAGAAAATTTTTCGTGGGTACAATTTTAAATTTGAATATTAGTATGATTGTGTATATATTTTGAGATGAGTTAATTAAAACAACATGTCGTCAAAGTGAACTCTATTGTGAAAATTAATTTATTTTAAATATAAAAGGTTGTGCATTTGTAACTTATGTGAATATTGACCGGCCCAAAGAAAGATTAACATTTAACAGAATTGTATGTGCATTTATGGTAATAAATGCGTGATGATTATTTGGTTTTATATAAGATTAATAAATCGGCCCAAAGGAAGATTTATTTTTTGACATGCTCTTATCGTCAGTTTTTTATTACTACACCAAGATATCACTTACAAGTTAATATTTTATCCAAAGATAAAATGTCGATGGAGTGCTTGGTATCTTGAAATTGAGGTTTACCTTTATTTGAATTTATTATTATGATTTTGGGTTTTAAGACTTATGAGAGCTTATTTATTTATTTATTTATTATTCTCTGTTTAGCTAGGATTCCTACCAATATTTCTGCTAACATCAACTCAATTTCTATGTTAAATGGTTCAAACTTCAATTCATGGAAGGAGAACCTCTTATGGATCTCGACCTTGCATTAAGGGTTGATTCTCCTCCACCTCTTACAAATGAAAGTACCTCTGATGAGAAGAGGGAGATGGATAGGTGGGAGAGATCAAATCGCATGTGTATGATGATCATGAAGAAAGTCACTTTAAAATCATTCAGGAATACAATGTCAGAAAAGATTCTTATGGCTAAAGAGTTCCTTATAGATATTAAAAAAAGATTTGTCAAGAATGAAAAAGCTGAGATAAGCATGCTCATGACAAGTCTCATTTCAATGAAGTATAAAGGTAAAGGCAATATCAGAGAGTACATGATAAAGATATCTCATCTTGCTTCTATGCTGAAAGCACTTAAGCTTGAACTCTCTGAGGAATTGCTAGTGCATATAGTTCTCATATCTCTTCTGACACAGTTTAACCATTTTAAAGTGAGCTATAATTGTCAGAAAAAGACTTAGTCTTTGAATAAGCTTATATCACACTTCTTGGAATGGTCAATAATATTTTGTAAAGTTCATAGATGATTTTTCCAGATATGACTATATATATCTCATTCATGAAAAGTCACAATCGTTAGACGTGTTCAAAAATTATAAGGCTGAAGTTGAGAATCAACTCAGCAAAAGGATCAAAAACGTCAAATCTGACCATGGTGGTGAATACTATGGTAGATATAATGGTCCAAGTGAACAGCGTCTAGGATCATTTGCTAAATTTCTAGAGGAATATGATATCGTCCTATAGTACACTATGCCGGGTTCACCCACTATGAATAGTATTGCTGAAAGACGAAATAGAATGCTTAAGGACATAGTGAGGAATATGATTTCTCATTTTACCTTACTAGAATCACTCTGGGGAAAGACACTTAAGACTACAGCTTATATTCTTAACATAGTTTCCATGACTAAGTAGATTTTCGAATAGGAAAATGCACAATTCTTTGAGAATGTCGAGTTTGTAGGAGAAGATATGGTTAGAGACTTTGTTTTTGAAGAGAAATATGTTGATATTCCTATAGTTGTTATTGACATAGATCATGATCCTATTCATGACTTTTTCACGACGTAATGAATCAAGACAATGTCGGAGAACCTGCCAATCAAGAAATCATTCCAAAAGAACAAACTCTATTACCTCAAGAACCTCTGGGCTCAGGTAAGCATTTTGGCAATGGTATTTCCAAGTTTCATCAAGTGATCATCTCATTTGACTTTGAGATAAATTTGGTTGATGATTGTATATACCATAAGTTTTGTGGGAGCAAGTGTAATTTTTGTCTAGTTTTTTTTGACATTTTGCTTGACAACAATGATATATAGCATGCAAAATTGTAAACCAGATGATACCCCTGTGGCTAAGGGAGATGACTTTAGTTTCAAACAGTGTCCTAATAATAATTTTGATAAAAATAAAATGCAAAAAATTCCTTATACATTAACAATAGAGAGTTTGATGTATACTCAAGTCTATATGCGTCCAGATATTATCTACATTACTGAGATGTTGAGTAGATATTTAAGTAATACAGGAATAAACCATTAGAAAGTAGTCAAATGGGTCTTGAGATACTTACGAAGAATAAAAGACTATATACTCACATATCGGAGGTCAGATCAGCTTGATATCACTAGGTATACTGACTCCAATCATGCTAGATGACAAGATAGTATAAAATCTATGTTGGGCTATGTCTGCCTATTAGCTGGGAGTGCTACCTCTTGGAAGAGTGCTAAACAGTCTCTTATAGCCTCTTCTACTATGGAGGTAGACTTTATAGTATGTTATAAGGCATCTAATCAGGCAATATGATTACGAAATTTTATCATTGGACTGCGCATAATGGATGACATGGAAAGGCCACTCAAGTTATTTTGTAACAATAAGTCCGCAGTTTTATATTTCAACAATAATAGGAACTTAACGAAGTTAAAGTTTATAGACATCAATTTCCTAGTTGTTAAAGAAAAGTTTCATAATAGACAGTTGTCTATAAAGCATATCAAAACAAACTCTATGATTGCGGATCTGCTTAATAAGGGATTATCACCCAAAGAGTTTCATGAACACACTGCTTGTATGGGTGTCATATCATTTAAGGATATTCTATTTTAGTGTGAGTTTATAATTTTAAATGTTCTTTTTATATAAACATATTTTTTCATTTATTTTAGTTTATGGATATTTAAGGTTATTTTCTACAAAAATAAAGTTTTGGTTATTCACATTCTGATTTTGGTACAATTTGATCTCAGTAAGATTTAAGGTAGACCAGTTAAAAATAGGCATGTTCAGATCATATTACATAAAATTTTCATGCTATGCATCCACATCATGATTTATGTTATTCAGTTATATCAACATATGTGACCATAGATGGGTCGAATTATGATATATGTAATTAAGGCCGCTTTGATCCTATGTTGGTATAATTGATGGACCGGATTGACTATGGATACATTTATGTAATGATAGCAGAGTTGAGCTCACATGGTCATCTTTATAATGCGTAATTATAATGTTACACATATAGCCTAAGTGAGAAATTGTTTGATCATAAATTCAATATTGGGCTTATATGTGAATAATTATGTGTTGTGGACTGTCATATAAGGTTAACCTTATTAAAAGTGATCTATTAAGGTTTAGGTAATTTGGGCTTTAATATATCTGATAGGGTGTGGGCCTTTAATGCGTAGAGATTTAAGGGTAATTTTTATTTTTATAATAGGCTAAAATAGAAATGCCAAAAGATAATGCGTAAGTACACATGAGTTATCTATATATAGTGGTCATGGTCCATAGGTCACACAGTGTTATTTTCATTCTTTCTAACATTCAAAACTTAGAGAAAAGCCAAAGGGTTCTCTTAGGGAAACATGTGTTGATCTAGAAGGTCAACAACATGGCTCTAAAAAGCAATTAACCATTATTGACTTAGGTATACTTCCGCTTATGTGTTTATTAATTTTTGATGATACAATATAAATGATTTTGAGATTTATGTGATGATTTTCATAAAAAGGAATTATCCCAACACATGTCTCATAAAGCCATGCATCTTGATCTTCGTTTGCATCATTTTCAGATCCCTGGTAGGCAAGCTTCCCCCAGAAGGATCGATAGCATGCAGAACATAGTCAAATATGGGGAAAAGGATAGAGTTAAAACACGCTCCCAAAGAGGTAATGAGAAGAGGTGACCATGATTGCGTAATGTATCAAAGAGCACTTGCAAGGTAGTCTTCCTGATTTCAGGTCTTGGATCAAAGCTAAGTTCAGATAATCCAACCAACATTGGAACCAGAAGTAGAGAAGATCATCTTTATCCACACAATCTTGTTTTCCATCTTTCCCTGATGGAGACGAAGATGGAGTAATCTTTCCTGGGGCATCTTTGTCTTTATTCCTTGCAGCAGAGCCAAGATCCCCTTCTGCAAGCTTTGCAGCACAGAAGCGAAGAAACGCAATTGCATTGAGACTAATGTCCTTGTTGAACCTACTATTAGTAAATGCAATCGGACGGTTCACACAGTCCGTAAAAGTGGTCGTCTCAGTTTCAGTTATATATGGAAAGTAGTTACGCACAACTTCTCAATTATCTCAAAGGCCAAAAGCAAAATGTTTTTGTGGTCATCATAAGCTGCAGTGGTGGATACCATGAACATGCTTTTCCATCCCGACTTGACATTATTGACACGAGTCAGAACCATTTGAGAGACATCTTATGATCAATTCTCGGATTTCATCAGCACTGCTCTTCCGCATAACAATAACGAAAGCTTCATAAACTCATTCTGGAACTTGTAATTGGCCAATTCTTCTCGGTCTAAGAACTTCATTGCCAGCTGGCGTAGGGAATCCATGGCAAAAATTGCAATTGAGAGGTTTTCAGAACGGACAATGGTGACAAACAAGTCAGATAGTACATGCCAAATGCTTGACCAAACAAGCCTCATCCGATTCATGTTATAGTTCGCAGTCTCAACAATCTTCGTAAGACTGAAAACCCGCGGATCAGATGTAGAGCGCAATTCTTCCATAGATACCTTACAAAGA
>JAYJMB010040118.1:3333-78727 GCA_036873735.1 Pouteria campechiana
GAATTTGAGTAAAGTAGCACATACAATGGCCACAACTGCTTTGATAGGGAAATTGATACCACTTGGACTAAGGAGAGGTTTAAAGGATTTCCTGAACCATGACACATAGCTCTAGTTTTTTGTATCAAATAGTCTCGAAGCTTGATAACTGACTTCGACTCCGAATTTTCTGAATTTTAAATGGATAACTTAAACCTTTTATTATTATTATTTTTTTATCATCAAATCCTAGTGCAACTTCTTATCATTCACAAAAAAACAGATAGTCAAAGATCGGCCTAGTAGAAATATAGGCCTACGTAGGCCTATATTTCGAGGTTTGCAACTGTCAATAAAATCTTAAATATTATATTCGATTATTGAAATAAAAAAATACAGGGCCTTTTGCATTTGCCTCATTGACTTTTTCAATACTATAACTTTTACTATATAACTATTGATTTTGTATATTAACCGCTAGTTATAAAAGTAATTTATAAAAAAGCCCACTTTGTCAAGTCTATTAAAAAATGACAAAACATGTAGTTGATTATATACATAGTTGATCACATTAATACATAGTTGATCACATTATGCTCGTAGAGTCATGTATGATTGATTGTAATTGTAGTTGACTACATAGTATAGGCAACTAAATGAGACTAAAACTTACTTTTAAGAGTGAAAGCACTCAAAGTAAAGTCCATTAGGTTGATCTAACTCGTTATCTATCAACATCAAGTCAAAAAAGATTCAGGGACCCCCTTTAATAGCCGCAATCATATTAAATGTTTCATAAAGTTTTATCAAAGTTTAACTATTTAATGACGTTCATCTAATCGGATCTATAATTTTTGTGGTTCATCTTTATGATCGGCCATGTTCTTTGAGATTATGCAAATAATCATCTAAATCTATTGTTTAATGGCTATAATTACATTGAGGTGGACTATAAAATTTGGTCAAATTTTGAATATTCAAGGATACTCATGTAGTGAGATTTTCGATTTTTGATTTATGTCATCATGATTTGACCCATAAGTTATAAAAATGCAATTAGGAATGATTTAAGGATATTTTTATATGGCCTCAATTATGTTTAAGTAGACTACAAAATCTGGCCAAGGGTTTGACCTATTAAAGTTTCGGCATGAATCTTAATGATTATTAATTAGAGGGGTCATTTTAAAAAATATTTTTAGAAAAATTGATGAATATGCAAAATCAATAATTATAGAGTAAAAATTACAAAATAAAAATGTTTGATAGGAAAATGCAAAAGGTCTAGAAATAAATAAAAATATGTAAATCATATCAAATAAAAGAAAAAATTGAGAATTTAATAATTAATTTATCATATAACGCATTTTAGTATAGATAAAATTTTTACATTTACTTATTTGTGTATAGACTATATACTTATTGAGTTAAATAATATATATATATATATATAATATGCTAGGAGAGTTGTACAATCATTTCATGTGAAAATAATTACTTTTATAATTTTATCTTTTGTATTCTAATGCAAATTTATGATCTCATCAACTCTTTTAGTGGTTCATTGGTTGAAAATAATTGAATGAGATGGAATGGAAATGAAAGAAATGATGTTAACAATATAAGAGAAAATGTTAACTATAAAGCAAATAAGGTAATATATATGTTAATTATTGAAAATATAAATAATAAAAAAGATAAATTTATTATGGAAAGTACATGTTCAATAAAATTTGAAAAATAAATTTTTGGTATAAATCCCTTTCCCTTGCATTCCATTCCATGTTGCCAATCACATATTTTGGTAATAAATTATACATTTTAATATATTTTACAAACTTAAATAATTTTGTCGAGACCATTATCTCCATCTATGTATCTAGCTGAAGATGATACTATATCAAAGGAGTTATTTTTGAATTTCTTACTTTATGTCACGCCCTGCCTTAGTGCCAATGTGTTTTATCATTACCCTGCAATTTCTCCATTTCTAAAAGAATATTCATCAAGCTGCAATTTCTTCATTTCTAAAGGAATATTCTATAAAAAATTAGATAGAGTCTACCATGAATAATAAAGACCTTAACCTGTCATATCTTAATCATATAATTCTATAATTTTTATAATCATAAAATAAGAACATTATCCATAAATTAATTACACCCAAACCCACAACTAACCCAAGATCGATGTCAATCATAATGACAATCTATCTTCCTAGAATAATATAATTTCAATAATAATAATGTAATTTATTCATTATGACATGCCATACATTTAATTATACATTATATAAAATCTTAAATACAACTATACAATATAATTGCACTACGGAATTTCAAGTCCAAAGCATCATCCCACATGAAGACATTTTTAAACCTTACTCACTAACCCTAGTCCACAATAAACTTCTTTGTGTGACCTGTTAGCTAAAAAAATAAGAATAAGAAGGTATGAGTCTCGAGCAAAATCAATAAGTAGGCACGCTAGTAAATAATAATTAATCCAAAAATAGTATTTTTTATACTAAATCATGAATATAATATAACAATCATTCTGTTATGGTGTCAAAGAATCATGAATACAATGCAAACATCTTATCTTAAGATGTAAAATACAACCTACATAAATTTATACCAATTCAATCATACTATGAGGACCAAGTCCTCATAATTCCCATACAACAACCTATGCCATTTAGGCATATAATATCACAACATTGCCATTCCGACACAACATATCATATCATCTCATGCCATACATGCATAAACCATATTACATCAATTACGTTTACTATACCTATATACCTTATCATGGAATGCTCACATTCACATCAAGACTATATCCATGATCCTCATATAAAAACCTGTTACACTCTAAGAAACATCAATCAATGTAAACCAAGGGATACTCAACATCCCCAAGAATTATACTTAGAATACATATGACAAAAAGGAAAATAAATATGGGATTATCCTTATCCTTATGTCATCAGTTTATATACTCATAAGAATTTTAGGATGTTCTCTATCCCACTAAACTACACATACATAACACCTATCATTTAAAGAATCATGGAATATCTACTATCCCCATTCATACATGCTTGGACACAACCAACTAGATAATTACTATCTCCATCCAGCAATACAAACAATCAGAAAGGAAAGCTTACTTACTTCAATGGCGAACATTTGCACAAATCCTCGAATTCCAAAATTCCCAAGTGATGCTCAATTGACCCTTGACATACAACAATTCCCTTTGTTTAAAAGGAGAATGTTAATTAATTTGTCTCAAGCCAATGAATTACTCTTTTCTAGATACTATAATTGGTCCAATAATAAGTTTGTGTAGTAAAGTATCTTCTCTTGGAAGCATTACATTATACCTGTACTATAAATCACTTAACCATTAACCCCACAAGGGTGTAGTAGCTTACTTGTATTATCAATATTACACCATTCATGTTCAACGCTCTTAGTATAATAACAAATTCATTAGTAATGAATTATACCTTAAGATGACAATCCTTTATTCCATTCCAGTGAGTTCTTAGGGTTTCATTCAACTTTTTATATAATTTATGGCTCATATGGGCATTTCATCAAACATATTTTATATGCATAGTTTAATTTATAATTTTTCTATAAAGCATTCAAGAGAATTTCCTTTCCTACCACACATACTTATCATACCCATGATTAGTAGCTTAATAACCATAAAAATAGGCTAATTAAAGCTTTAATTTAACCAATTTACTATTTAATTACGTTATACACAAAAGCACCTTTTTAACCTCTACTTGGCTTATTGCTCAAAATCAAATTTCTCACTTTCAACAAGCCCCAAAACATTATGATTAACTAATTAAGCATTTTTTCCCCATGAATTAATCAATAATTTATAACTTTTTCCCTATAAATCACTATCTATGGATTATCCCAAAACCATAGTAAGCATAAATTATGAAATCGATTGGGGAAAATGAACTCACCTCCAATTCCAAGTGTAGCCACCTTCCTATAACAAGAACCTAAGCTAAAACACTCCATAACCTCCATCACTATAGTAAATACGAGTTTTTATCTTCTTCACCATCCAAATGCCTTAAAACTCAAGTTTGAATGCATAATTGCTAGGTTACATGCTTAATCTAACTAGTTGTCTAGCTAAAATAACATCAAAATAGGGCATGGGAACTAGGGTTTGGGCGTGAGAAGAAGAAGAAACAAAACAAAATGAAAAGAAATAGAATGAACGGCTTTAAAAGTCGTCCACCAACTTTGCTCGTTGACTGGTGCCGTAGTGCTAGAATCGCTAGACACCGCCGTGTCATACTCTGAAGTGGTGCGAAGACACTGATTTTGAGGTCACAACGCGACCTGGCTATCCCTATTTACTTGATTTTTCAACCCATTTTTATCTCTATTTTTCTTATATATTTATACCATAATTTTTTGATATATCAAGAACATAAATTGCATAAACATTCTTAAATACCTAGAAATCAAAATATATAACCATCCACATATGATTTTAATTGGAACAATTTCATGTAACTTTTATGTAGTTCATACATAATTGACTAATTTCATTTTAAAATGAATTCCTCCTTATCTCAAATAATCCCCTTTGTGATCATAATAATAATTCAATACATAATTAACCAAAATTAACACCCTAAATTTTACACTTTGATAACTTACACTTAATGGCTTTTGGTCTTCCTCTCACATGATAATCGAATTTAAATAAAAATGATCACAGATATTCAAAATTTCTTATTGATTTTGATAATTAATGCAGTCCCATCTAACCTTGATTAAAAACAAACCATCCTATAAAGTCAGGCTATCAAGAAATAAAAGCAATCTGTTTATAATCTCTGATTACCAATGTTTTTAAAAACTGGACCGGTAATTGAACCGATCAGTCATCCAGTTTATAATCCGATTAGTTTGATTGGCCAACTTAACCAGTTGAACCGGTCTTCTTTTTTTTTGATAAATTTAAAAAATAATATAACATATTTTTGATAAATATAAACCATGGATCTTAATTTAAATATATAGATCTCTTGTATAATAATATTTTATTTTAATTTATTTTTTATTTTACTAATAATTTTAAATAAAAAATATTTTACTATTGAACCATGAACAGAGTTAGACTGGACATGGTTGAATCAATGTACCTGTCTAGTTTCGGTCCGGTTTTGAAAAAACTATTGGTTACAATGTTAATTTATAACTAATAAAGTGGGTCCTACACTATATTTTGGTTTCATCCAAATATATAAAATATGAAATCCATTTCCTTTCCATTCGATATTGTCAACCACACAATGTGTTAATAAAACATACATTTTAACACCTTTTATAAACTTAACTAATTTTAGCAAGACCATTATATATCTTCATCCTTGTCTTTCGTCAAAAGGTGACAATATATTATAGGAGTTATTTTTGAGTTTCAATACATTAATAATAAGACTTTTGTAAAATAGACTCTGTAAATTTGCCTAATTGTAATTTCAATTCTATGTTTTACATATTCACAAAATAAACCTTAAAAGTTTTAGATTCTTGTATAATAAACCCAGGTTTCAATACCATTACATCCAACTCTATCAACTATAGCTATTGGGGTTTCTTCTGTAAGAACATAAAATTTTCAAGGTCTATTTTATTAAAAAGCAAAAGTCAAAATTTAATTTGCAATTAGGTATACTTATAGGGTCTATTTTGCCAAAACCTTAATAATAAGTGACACTTTAATAGCTTTTCGTCTTCCTCTCGCATGATAATTGAAATTAAATTAAGATTAGCATAGATATTAAAAGATTTTGTAGATTATGAAAATTAATGCAGCCCCATCCAACTTTGGTTAAAAACAAATATGTGTGGCAGAGCCACTCTGTAACCTTGGGTTACTGAGAAACGGACACAAATCGTTTATCATCTCAGGTTACAAAGTTACTCTATGTCCCACCAGCAAAGTGGGGCCTTGCACTATGTTTTCATGTCATCCAACCACACAAAATATTCAAATTGTTGGTAACTAGTTTTCTACTAAAAATAATTTAAATTAGACATTCTAGTGAGCTACATCAATTGAAAATTTATTAAAATTCAATATTTAGTGTGGATGTCAACATATGACCTACTTTTACGTGTTCCAAAAATTTACACTCATTTATCTACTCAAAAAGTGTACGTTTAATGGTTCAGATGATTTATATAATATAATAATTGTTATCTATTGTCCTAAAATAATGTCAATGGTGAAAACATCTTCGCTAACATTAAGAACATCTGATCCAGGTATTTTTGGTGACCCCCCGGGGCAGCGGGGATTATTGAGTCACTAAGTTGCCAGGGTTGAGCACAATTCGAGTCTACTGAGGAACCAGCTAAAAACGCCAGACTGCGCGCGAAGTTAGGTCTGCAGAATCCCAACTAACCTGACCCATTAAAGTCATCGGTTACAATATCGTCCGTCCATTACTGCTGATTCAAACATGGACGGCTGAAGTTCATCTTTATATGGAGGGGCATTTTCGTCCCAAAACTCCTATAAATATGCGTGAGGTACACTGCTGAGGGTACCCCTCCACCCTTAAACCCCGCTCCGCAGCTAGAAACCCCTCCCTCTCCCTAACTGCTTTTCTCCCGCCTCTTCTTATGGCCATCTCCTCATCTCTATTTCTCCCTTGGCTCCGTCTCCATTTCTCCTGTCTCGCCATCTCCCCGATAGCCTCCTTTTCTAGCTGGAAGCATCTCTGTCGTGAAGTCGGCTGCACTATCTATGCCACCGACGATTCCACGACAGAAGCTAGCGAAAATCTTCCGAAATTTCGGAGTGCTGTGATGTTCTTAGGATCTGAAGGTGTGATTTTTCTCAAACAGTTTTATCATCTTATTATGAAAAAAGAAACTGTAAGTGTGAAGTTCTTAGGATTTGAATGTGTGACATCCTTACTGCCAGGAACAATGTTCTCCCATGCCTTTTGTTAGTGCCTCTAAACTAGGGCAGCTTCTACTCACAGAACCAGTTCATTCGCATTTAGCCCTGTCTTGAGTATCAGAGGCTCTGTAACGTATAAGACGTCCAAGCCACTAGGCGGCACCTGATCATGAGAATAAAATGGAATTAAAAGTACAGCTAAATAACTTTACTTTTTTATTTGTTATTTCCTAAGTTAATTGATGATTAGGTATTGTCACCTCAGAATTGATTGTGTAAGCAATATTTTTTTTATGAAGCTTCTGAAATTCATGGGTAACTTCAGTATTTTTCATTTTTTCCAGGTAACTTCAATGCCTCTCCTTGCAAGTTCTAGCTCTTTTGTTAGAATTGCAACTTCTATTTGCAAATCATGCACGTCGGCACTTAAGCTAGCACCATATTGATCATGCACATACTTGTCACGCCAACAGAAAAATTTACCATCTTCAACACCCTGCAATAGTTGACATTCTAGCCAGGCTGATTATTGCAAGGTGTTAAATATGTTGAATTCTTCTATTGATGAAACAAGTATGTGCAAAAATTGGTATGTTGCAAGCACAAGTGTTGAAATGCATGATTTGTTTGTAGAAGTTGGAATTTTAAGAAAGGAGTTAGAGCTTGCAAGGAGAGATCTTGAAGTTATGCGGAAGGAAATGGATATTAATGAAGTTAAAAATGAATCAGTGAAGCTTCATTTGAAAAATGCAGTCAAGCTGATGTTATGCATGCTTGGGATTTTGGAGTTGTATGGTCGGTTGAAAATTGCTATTCAGTTGTATTTCAAGATCGAGGATTTATGATGTAATTTTGAATGGAGGATTTGCGTAATTGAATATCCAACTTTGAATGTACAACCATATTGTTGTGGTTAGATGTAATGTGCAATGAAATTTTAAAATGTTGTCAATTTGTCTCCATGTGTTACCGAATGTTCATGGATGGATGGTTCTGTTTATGTATTTTATTTGGTGGGTCCGTGGGAAATGAATTTTTGCATTTGGTTGGATGGAAATTGAGATTAAAAAAAATTAAATCAGTATAATTCTTCAATTCGACTGTTGATTTCCATGTTGCCGGTGATGCATTTGAGAAAGGAATAGCCTTGATTTTGATCCAGTTAGCAGTTTCTTGGCATTGGCACGAGATCGAAGCATCAATCATATTACCACAGTCTTTGGCCATGATCGAAGAATAATATCGGGAGACATTTATTGCATCCAAATTAACATTAAACACCATAAAAGCAACTTTTCTTGTTAGCAAAGTCCAATTTATATCAGCTGGAGTGCAGTCAAGCTTTATACTCGGTAGACGCATGTAAGTGTCACGCGGACGGCCGTCCACCCAACATGAAAAATTGGTAAGCACGAGTCGATTTGGAAATAAGTAGGTACATAAAGAATTTCTTAAAATTATTCAATTTGTTATGAGATTGTATTAAATAAGATATATTAATTAATTACGACAAAACACACCTTAAATTTGTGTTGAAGGTAATGTTGTTAAAACCAGACTAAGATGTTAAACCGGTCATGCTATTGGTTCATGGTCCAACCAGATTTAGTCATATATCTTGTTTTAAATGCATAGATAGCTCTTAGACTATATCACTTAATTAATGTTTTTAATTTTACTAATTATATAAAAATTGAAATTTGATTTTTGTATCAAATCAGACCAGACGGGACTGGTCAATCCACTTGTTCAACTGTTACCAGTTCGACCGGACGAACTGTTTGGTCTTCAAGGCACACTTAATAAACTAATTCTAAGTGGAAATTTTAAGTTAGCTTTAGGTCATGATTTAACAAGCATGTTTCAACAATTAAATTAAAATTAGATCAAGCTTAAGCTAGTTTGTTCAGCTTTCCACTTAAAGATGAAGCTCAATTATAAAGCTCAACTTGCTTTGGCTCATTGCAAGGCTAAGGATATGCTTGAGCCTCAATGAAAAGCCAAGTTGCTCAATTGGTACATAATTGGAGCCATGATTTTGTTTTTTTACTGCCGGTGAGACTGACTGATCAGGAAAATTTTCTCCTCTTACGAGAAGAGGGGGTAAGACCATGGAACCCAAAAGAGGCTTGCCATAGATCCATAAAAGCTTGTTGGGTTCTCTGATCTGGGTTTGCAGATGTTGATCTTCAACCGTGTTCAGGCAGGAATGTTTTTGAAGAATAGCAGACGGGTTTAGTGACGAATGCGTGAGGAAGATACGCGTTGATTGATGAGAGAAAGAAATAATGGTTTTGATGTGCCATCTTTGGACAAGATTTGAATGCTTTACTCCATATTTGATAATATTAGTTTAATTCACAAAAATTATATGGTTGTCTGTAATTTAGGATTAGGTCATCAACAGAAAATGTTTATGGGATCCTCTGAATGCACATGATGGTGTTAAGCATAGGATTCGAATTTCCATTAGCTGCTACACTTCGTACCTGCACTTTCTCCCTTGAAATGGACAGCTTGTGCTTTTTCTTGCATTCTCTTCCAACCGATTGATAATGCTTTTCGCTATGGTATAATGCCAATGAAATTGTTAATAACTCCCAAGGATTTTTCTCAATGAGAGCCTGATCCAATGTTTCTGTAGAATGCTTGATTGATGCCTATGTATGTCTCCATTGAAACCTTCTTCGCTTTCAATTTCTTCTGCTCAAAATCTTGCTTTGTATATGAATGTGCTGATACCCGAAATTCATTCCCGATTCCATTATACTTCTACGAAACTTTAACAGTTTGGAATTTGAGTAAAGTACCACATACAATGGCCAGCACTGCTTTGATAGGGAAATTGATTCCACTTGGACTAAAGAAAGGTTTAAAGGATTTCCTGAACCATAACATATTGCTCAAGTTTCTCTAATCAACTAGTTTTGAAGCTTGGTAACTGACTTTGATGCAAAATTTCTTAAACTTAGAATGAATAACTTGAGCCTTTTTTAAAAAAAATTCATTAAATCCTAGTGCAACTTCTTATCATTCAAATAATAAAAAAAAAAAAACAGATAGACAAAGACCATCCTAGTAGAAATATAGGCGTATTTAACTTGTTTTGAGGATTGCGAGTCTCAATAAAATCTTAAATATTATATTTGATTGTCTAAATAAATAAAAAAGGCCTTTTGCATTTGCCTCGTTGACTTTTTTCAATACTATAACTTTTACCTCATAACTATTGATTCTGTGTATTTACGGCTATTTGTAAAAGTAATTTATAAAAAAGCCCACTTTGTCAAGTCTATTACAAAATGACATAACATGTAGTTGATTATATACATAGTTTATCACATTACGCTCATATAGGCATGTGTAATTGATTGTATGTGTAGTTGACTACATAGTATAGGCAACTAAATGAGACTAAAATTTACTTTAAAAAATTAGGGTATGATGTGTCCTCGGAGTGAAAACACTCAAAAGTACAGTCCATTAGGTTGATCTAACTCGTTATCTATCAACATCAAGTCAAAAAAGATTCAGGGACCCCCTTTAATAGCCCCAATCATATTAAATGTGCTGTAAAGTTTTATCAAAGTTTAACTATTTAAGGACGTTTATCTAATCGGATCTATAATTTTTGTGGTTCATCTTTCTGATCGGCCATGTTCTTTGAGATTATGCAAATAATCATCTAAATCTATTGTTTAATGGCTATAATTACATTAAGGTGGACTATAAAATTTGGTCAAATTTTGAATATTCAAGGATACTCATGTAGTGAGATTTTCGATTTTTGATGTATGTCATCATGATTTGACCCATAAGTGATAAAAATGAAGTTAGGAATGATTTAAGGATATTTTTATATGGCTTTAATTATGTTAAGTAGACTACAAAATCTTGCCAAGGGTTTGACCTATTAAAGTTTTGGCATGAACCTTAATGACTATTAATTAGAGGGATCATTTTTCAAAATATTTTAAAAAATGGGATGGAATATGCAAAATCAATAGTTATTGAGTGAAGATTGCAAAATTGAAAATATTAGGTAGGCAAATGCAAAATGCCCATAAATAAATGAAGATATGTGGGTCATATCAAATAAAAGAAAATTAAAATTCACTATTTAATGATTAATTTATCATATTACACATTTTAGAATAGATAAATTTTTACATTTACTTATTTGTGTATAGACTATATATTTATTGAGTTAAATAATATATAATATAATATGCTAGGAGAATCGGACAATCATTTCATGTGAAAATATTTACTTTTATAATTTTATCTTTTATATTCCAATGCAAATTTATGATCTCATTAACTCTTTTAGGGTTAATTGGTTGAATATAATTGAATTAGACGGAATGAAAATGAAAGAAATGATGTTAACAATATTAGAGAAAATTTTAACTATAAAGCAAATAAGGTAACATATATAAGGGGTTAATTATTGAAAATATAAATAATAATAAAAAATATAAATTTATTATGGAAATTACATGTCAAATAAACTTTGGAAAATAAAATTTTCCATTCCATGTTGTCAATCAAACCTTTTGGTAACAAAGTATATAATTTTAATATATTTGACAATCTTAAATATTTTTATCAAGACCATTATCTTCATCTACGTATCAACTGGAAGGTGATATTATATCAAAGTAGTTATTTATGAATTTCTTACTTTAATAGCTTTTGGTCTTCCTCTCACATGATAATTAAATTAAATTAAAATGACCGTAGATATTAAAAAATTGTGTACATTTTGATAATTAATATGGTGCCATCCAACCATGGTTAAAAACAAATATGGGTGGCAGTATGGCCTCGGGCCATTGAGAAATAGACACAAATCGTTTATGTTTTGCTTTATATCTGACTACAAAGTTACTTTACAACTCTTAGGTAAAGTGGGCTCTGCACCATATGTTGATTTCATCCTACTATATAAAATATGAAACCCCTTTCCTTTCCATTCCATGTTGTCAATCACACACTTTGTTAACAAAGCATATATTTTAGCACTTTTTATGAACTTAACTAATTTTAACAAGGCCATTATCTTCACCCTTATCGTTTGTCCAAAGGTGATAATAGGAGTTATTTTCGAGTTTCAATACAATAATAATAAGATTTTTGTAAAATAGACTCTGTAATTTTGCCTAATTTTAAATTATATTATGAGTTTCACATGTTTGCAAAATAAACCTCAAAAGTTTTAAATTCTCGTATAATAAACCGTCCTGTCAATACCATTACATCCAACTCTATGGGCTATAGTTATCCCGGCCTGTTTCTTCTATAAGAATATAAAATTTTTAAGGTCTATTTATAAATAAGCAAAACTCAAAATTTAATTTGTAATTATGTATACTTGTAAGGTCTATTTTGCCAAAACCTTAATAATAACTTACAGTTTAAATATCTTTTGGTCTTTCACTAGTATGAAAATTAAAATTAACTTAAGATTACTACAGATATTAAAAGATTTTGTAGATTTTGAAAATTAATGTAGTCCCATCCAACTTTGGTTAAAAACAAACATGAGTGGCAGAGCCGCTCTGTAACCTTAGGTTACTGAGAAAAGGACGCAAATCGTTTATGATCTCAGGTTACAAAATTACTCTACAACCCACCAGCAAAGTGGGGCCTTGCATTGTGTTTTCAGGCCATCCAACCACAGAAAATATTCAAATTGTTGGTAACTAGTTTTCTACTAAAAAAAAATTAAATTAGACATTTTAGTGAGCCATATCTACTGAAAATTTATAAAAATTAAATATTTAATGTGGATGTCAACATATGACCTACTTTTACGTGTTCCAAAATTTTACTCTTGTTTATCTACTCAAAGAATGTACATTTAATGGTTCGGATGATTTATATAATATAATATAAGTGATCTATAGTCCTAAAATAATGTCAACGGTGAAAACATCTTCCCTAACAGTTAGAACATGCGATCCAGGTGATTTTTGGTGACAAAGTTGCAAATAGCATTTAGAACATGTGCACCGTTGGATGAATCCAAAAATATAGTGTGGGCCCCACTTTGGCTCGGGGATTTTTGAGTCACTAAGTTTTCTGAGTTGAGCACAATTCGAGTCTACTGAGGAACCAGCTAAAAAACGCCAGGCTGCACTAAGTTAGGTCTGCAGAATCCCAACTAATATTAAAGTCATCGGTTAGAATATCGTCCGTCCATCACTGCTGATTTAAAAATGGACGGCTTATGTTTATCTAGATATGGAGGGGCATTTTCCTCCGAACACTCCCATAAATATGCGTGTGGTACACTGCTGAGAGTATTCCTCCACCCTTAAACCCCGCTCAGCACCTAGAAACCCTTCCTCTCCCTAACTGCTCTTCTCCCCGCCTCTTCTTATGGCCATCTCCTCGTCTCTATTTACGCCTTTGCTCCATCTACATTTCTCCCGTCTCGCCATCTCTCCGATAGCCTCCTTTTCAAGCTGGAAGCATTTCTGTCGTGGAGTCGGCTGCACTATCTATGCCCCCGACGATTCCGCGACAGAAGCTGGCGACAAGCTTCAGAAATTGCGGAAGCGGATGGGTGGTGTTGATGTGCAAGGTATGCTGCATGAGGGCTTAGATTGGCTGGGCCCGTGCCTAGATTTCAGAGGCTGGGTTTGTTCTAGGCGATTTCAGAGTAGTGTGATTTTTCTCAAACAGTTTTTTCATTTTATTATCATAAAAGAAAATGAAGGTGTGAAGTTCTTAGGATTTGAATGTGTGACGTTCTTACTGCCAGTAACAATGTTTTCCCGTGTCTTTTGTTAGTGTCTCTAAACTAGGGCAGCTTCGACTCATAGAAACAACGCCGGGCAGTTCATTCGCATTTAGCACTTTCTTGAGTATCAGATGCGAAATGAAAAGTGGCTCCATAAGGTATAAGACGTCCAAGCCACTAGGCGGCACCTGATCATGAGAATAAAATGGAATTAAAAGTACAACTAAATAACTTTACTTTTTTATTAGTTATTTCCTAAGTTAATTGATGATTAGGTATTGTCACCTCAGAATTGATGGTGTAAGCAATATTTTTTAGATGAGGCTTCTGAAATTCATGGGTAACTTCAGTATTTTTCATTTTTTCTGCCTAACTTCAATGCCTCTCCTTGCAAGTTCTAGCTCTTTTGTTAGAATTGCAACTTCTATTTGCAAATCATGCACGTCGGCACTTAAGCTCACACCATATTGATTATGCACATACTTGTCACGCCAACAGAAAAATTTACCATCTTCAACACCCTGCAATAGTTAACATTCTAGCCAGGCTGATTATTGCAAGGTGTTAAATATGTTGAATTCTTCTATTGATGAAACGAGTATGTGCAAAAATTGGTACGTTGCAAGCACTTGTGTTGAAATGCATGATTTGTTTGTAGAAGTTGGAATTTTAAGAAAAGAGTTAGAGCTTGCAAGGAGAGATCTTGAAGTAATGCGGAAGGAGATGGATGTTAATGAAGTTAAAAATGAATCAGTGAAGCTTCATTTGAAAAATGCAGTCAAGCTGATGTTATGCATGGAGTTTTGGAGTTGTATGGTCGGTTGAAAATTGCTATGCGGTTGTATTTCAAGATAGAGGATTTATGATGTGATTAAGTTTGGAGGATTTGTGTAATTGAATATCCAAGTTTGAATGTACAAACCGTATTGTTGTGGTTAGATGCAATGTGCAACGAAATTTTAAGATGCTGTCAATTTGTCTGCATGAGTTACCGAATGTTTATAGGGTGGATGGGCCTGTTATGTTTGTTTATGTATTTTATTTGGTGGGTCAGTGGGAAATGAATTTTTGCATTTTGGTTGGACGGAAATTGAGAGAAAAAAAGAAAAGAAGAGAAGAGAAGGCAGTATAATTCTTCAATTCGATTGTTGATTTCCATGTTGCCGGTGATGCATTTGAGAAAGGAATAGCCTTGATTTTAATCCAATTAGCAGATTCTTGGCATTGGCAAGAGATCGAAGCATCAATCATATTAGAATAGTCTCTGGCCATGATCGAAGAATAATATTGGGAGACATTTATGCATCCAAATTAACATTAAACACCATCTTTAAATTGTATATCTCGTTTTAAATGCATAGATAGTTCTTATGCTATATTACTTAATTAATTTTTTTAATTTTACTAATTATATAAAAATATAAAGTTTGACTTTTATATCAAATTAGACCAGATCGGTGATCTATGCCGGACCGGTCGCGTTGATGCGAAGGCTATTTCGGACGAGGGCTTAGATCGTCTGGGCCTGTGCCTTGATATTAGAGGCGGGTCTATCAGATTAGTGCGACGTTCTTAGCAGTTTTATCATTTTATAGCTATAAAAGAAATTGAAGGTGTGACGCTCTTACTGCCAGCAACAATGTTTTCCCCAAGTCTATTGTTAATGCTTCTAAACCATAGAAGCAACGCCATGCAATTCATTCGCAGGAAGTCCTGTCTTAAGGAATAAGACGTCCAAGCCACTGGGCAGCACCCGACCATGGGAATAAAACGAAATTAAAAGCACAACTGATAACTTTCCTATTTTATTTGTTATTTCCTAAGTTAAGCCATGATTTGCTATTGTCACCTCAGAATTGATGGTGTAAGCAATGTTTTTTAAATGAAGCTTATGAAATTCGAGTGTAACTTCACTATTTTTCACTTTTTCTGCGTAACTTCAATGTCTCTCCTTGCAACAAGATCTAGCTCTTTTATTAAAATTGCAACTTTTATTTATAAATCATGCATGCTGGCACCTAAGCTCGCGCCATATTGATTGTGCACATTCTGTCACGCCAACAGAAAAAATTACCATCTTCAACACCAATAGCTGACATTCTCGCTAGGCCAATTATTGCAGGGTGTTAGAGATGATAAATTCTTCTATTGATGAGACAAGCACGTGCAAAAATTGGTACGTTGCAAGCCTAAGCATTGAAATGCATGATTTGTTCTGTTCGTAGAAGTTGGAATTTTAAGAAAGGAGTTAGAGCTTGCAAGGAGAAAACTTGAAGTTATGCTGAAGAAAATGGATATTAATGAAGTTAAAAATGAATTGTAGAAGTTTCATTTAAAAATACAGTCAAGTTGATGTTACCCCTGAGAGTTCTAGAGTTTTATGGTCAGTTGAAAATTGCTATTCAATTGTATCTCAAGACAGAGGAAGATGTAATTTCGTGTGGAGGATTTGTAGTATCTGAATATCCAACTTTGAATGTACAGCCATGCTGGTTTTTATGCGACCAAGTTATACTGTTTACGCATTTCGTTTGATAGATCCATGGGAAATCAATTTTTGCATTTTGGTTGGGTGGAAATTGAAGAAGAAAAAGAAAAAGACAAAAAGGAAATAAATAAGGCAGTATAACTATCCAATTTCGGTTGTTGAAGGTCGGCTAGGCTGCAATCACCCTCTATATTCACTAGACGCTTGTACTATCATACAATTGTCACGACAGCCGAGGGAAGAATGCAATGCCGTGGGCAATAATTAGAAATAATTGGAGCAAAGACAAATTTGGTAGGTACAAAAAATTATGTGAAATAATAATTTAAAATATAGATAATAATAAAGAAAAATAATGTTGTTAGGTGGTTAAGACATTCAGTCATATTCAATCGGTGTGAAAAAATGGAAAAGGTGGAAAACTTTTTTTTTTTTTTTTACTCATTTTTCATTCCCAAGAGATGCAAACGGGTTATCAGGATTTTTAAAGGAGGGTTAAGCTTGGCTCAATTTGGAAATAAGGTTGAGTGATTTGATCTCGACCTGAATTTACAAGATACGTAGGAGTTTCTTAAGGTTGCTTAATGTCTTGTGAGAGTATATTAAATAAATATATTAATTAATTTTAACTTAGCATAGCTTAAATTCAAGTTCAAGATAATGTTATTAAAACTAGACCAGAGGTTAAAAGGATCAAGCTTTCGTTTCATAGTCCAACGGTTAAATCGTCTGATCTAATTGGATTAACTGTTTCAATATATTTAAAAATAAAAATAAAAATAATGTAAAATAATTTTAAATTTTAAACCGCATATCTTATTTAAATCCATAGATCTTTCATAATTAGGCTATATTACTTAATTAATGTTTTTAATTTTATTAATAATATAAAATTTTAAAAGTTATTTTTTTATATTAAATTGGACTAGACCAGACCCGTCAATCCACCGATTTTCAGTGGGATCGATTGGTCCGATTTAGATAAACCTTTCAAGGTTAACTTAGCAAACTAATTCTAAGTTGAATTTTTAAGCTAGCTTTAGACTTAGGATTAACAAGGATATTTTAACTATTAAACCAAAATTAGATCAAGCTTAAACTAGCATATTTTAACTATGAAACCAAAATTAGATCAAGCTTAAGCTAGTTTGTTCAACTTTCAACTTAAGATAAAGATCAACTAAGGCTCAACTAGCTTTGGCTCATTGTAAGCCTAAGAGTATTCTTGAGCCTCAATGAAAAATCAATTGGTTTAATTGGTAGATAATTGGAGCCCTTTTTTCATTTAGTTTTTATCTTGGTCCAATGAGACTGATTGATCAAGAAAATTTTCTCCTCTTAAGAAGGGGGTTAATAAAATGGAAAATAAAAGAGGTTTACCATAGATGCAACCATAATTTTAGATTGGGATGCAACTCGGGCAATTCGGGATCGGATTGGGGTCAACCTTAACCTTAACTCAAGGTCTAAAATCCCAACCCTAACCCAAATTCAGTAGGTCGGGTTAAGGTTAAATTTGGATTACGTGAAATAAGAAAATAACACTTGTAATACTCTTCAACTACCAATTACATTTTGAAAGTAACATAATTGTGAATTAAATCAACTATCTCAAATTGTACTGAAAAATGCATCCAAATCAAGCATTTTGGTGATGTACATAATCAATTACAAATGATAAAAGAATAAACAGAAACATTAGAATATTTTTTAAAAGTCTCCTTGCACGACCAAGCATTTGCATTATATTTAGTGAGATAAGTTCAATCCATGCTCCCTTCTCTGGATTATAGATCTGTGTACACACTTGATAATTATTGTGTGCGGGCAGATTCTCAAATTGTATGGTTCTTCCAATATCTAGCAAGGATATGGAAACTCTTTTCAACTTTAAAGAGCAAGTGCATGAAGGCAAACATCAACCAAGTAATCAGATTTGAACATCTAGACAATGACATCTCAACTGCGAAGCAACAACAGGGCATCAATATCAAATATAAAAAAAACTAATACTGAATAAAGAACCATTGTGTCCTTCACACCCATAAAATCTTAAACTAGACAATTTAAGCAGATTGAAACTATCAAAGAACTAGTCAGAAATAATAGGTTGTCATCCCTATCTACTTCTTTAAATCAACATGAATATAGGTTTGAAAAGAGAAGAGTATTAGAAGAAACAAACGCAACGGCAAAGCTTGCTTTCTTTGAATAAAGAAGGAGAACACTAAGTTAACTAGATAAGCCTACAACCATTGTAATATGAGCTACCAATACTTAATATTAAAGCTGAGGCACAACCTGTCTACTTCAAAATGCAAAAATATTTACATAACATAAAAAAGGAGTAGATCCAATCCCGATGAGATCTTTGTATAAATACAACATTTTGTCTCCATAAAGCATTAGACATGGCATCCTATAAGTTTGGCCATCAATTTTTCAAATTATAATTAATCAAGATCATTACATAACATAAGCCCATTATATAACATAAGCCCACAAATTTTTTAAGGAATGAAATTTTCTACTGCTTCATCCATTATAGAAACCGATATTTGTTAGTCACAAATTGAAGGGTCATCAAGCTAATGTTGCTTTAAAATCCATAAACAATGCACCATTGGACCTAATTTTTATATGGTTTAGCTCCTATTTATGCATCCCACATTTCCTCTATCATATGATGCAAAAGTTTTCATAAAAGAAATATGCTGCCTAAAGATACAGATCTTGTGAACATGCAAAAGTTCATGAGTTTACCTGCCCTTAAGGGATGGATACAATCTAGGTTCCCAATTTTGCAATGCCTTACTAACTTCCAAACGAATTGCTCCAGCTTGACCTACAAATCTGGTGTGATTAGTTCTTTTTTCTTATTTATATATGCATGATACAAGGGCACAAAATTTGAAAATGCTTACTAAACTATTGGAAAAAGAAAAGAAATGAAAAGAAAAGAAGAATGTCTCACCATACTATAAAAAATTAAAAATTAAAAATTAAGAAGTTATGATTTACCCAAAATTTGAAACAGGCCTAGCTCAGTGAGTGGCTTGAGTTGTTTCTGTCTGGCACAATGGCAGCAATAGCAGCTTGCAGCCATCAGGTGGCTTGTAGCAGGGGTGTAGCATGGTCAGTAATAGCAGTCGCCGGAGATAGCAATGGTCCGGTGAGATTTGGCAACAGTAATAGGGAAGCAAAAGATGGGTTTATTTTGGCTCTGTTCGAGGTAGAGGTTGGGAACTTGGGATGGTTCATCGAAAAAAGAATGGCAGCTGGTTGAATGTGAGAAAGACATCCTTCTTCTTCAACGGAATAACTTGAGAGACTGGAGATAAGGTAGCTCAGAGCAGCAATGGTAGCCGAGACAGATGCAAGACTATCAGCAGTGAGGAACGACAGATGGTCGACAAAGAGGAAGATGGCCAGATGGGAAGGTCGGAAAGATGGCCAGATGGAAAGGCCAGAAAGTGGAAGAAGAAGATATTCTCTCTGTCCGTCAGTCGCTCTCTCTTCTTCTCTGGAAAAGGGCGTCTGGGTGTGTGAGGCAACGAGGTCGAAAAGGAGCATGCGAGGCAATGAGGCCATAAAAGGGACTACGGCGCCAGAATTAGGGGAGCCTTCGTCTTCTCTGCAAAGGGTGTCTCGTTTGGGCGAGTGGGCATGCGAGAAAGGGAGGGTGAGGGTAGTGCAGCGGCAAGGGAAGGAGAGACAGGAGACTTGTTGTTTCATTAGGGTTAGCTGGCTAGGGTAGATTTCAACATTTTATATATAGTATATTTAATTCAGGCTAATTTGGGTGGTTTTTTATCAACCCGATCTTGCCCCAAATTGAATACGGGTCGGATTCAACCCGAATTCATTTTAAGCTTAACTCAAACCTAAAAAAATGCCAGGCTAATTTAGGCGGGTTCAGGTTAACCCAACCCAAGTTACACCCCTAATTTCAGAGGGCTTGTCTTCTGCAATGTGTATATATCCATAGATTAACCCAACCCAAGTTACACCCCTAATTTTAGAGGGCTTCTCTTCTGCGATGTGTATATATCCATAGATCATGAATAGCCTGTTGGGTTCTATTATCTGTGTTTTCGGATCTTAATCTCTTGATCTTCTGTTTAGCGGCCTCTGCAGTTGATGAAAGCCATCCGTTTAGCGTATAGCCAGCATGCCATGCAATCTATTTTGATGAAAACCATCTGATCGTGCATCAATGAAATTAAAAAGAAGGCAACTATGAGAAAGTAAACAAGGTGATGGAAACATTCAATTTTTCAAGGCCTCAAGAATTTCCAGAGATTTTCGATATCTGACAGCAATTCACATTTTCCGTATCTGACAGCAGTTCACATGAAAGAGCTAATTCACATTTTCCGTATCTGACAGCAGTTCACATGAAAGAGATACAAACTTACAATCTTTATATCTGTTAATTAATCAATGATTGTAAAACAATATTTCACAAGCACCTAAGCTACTTCTCAATTTTCTTTGAACAAATTGGCACAAAAAAGAAATCATAGTACTATAATTGACTTGTTAGACAAGATGGCCCACAAAACTGAAGTGAGATGTGGCCAGCGATTGTTGATCTCCCAAATCCTCCACCATTCAGGCAGTTGACTTCTGTTTTCCATAATCTGATAGTTTTGAACCTTCGATGGAAGCATGTCGACTTTGATAATATGATTTTCTGCGTAAAAGGCCTTGCTCAGTTTGGTGGCAGCCTTGATTGCACAAATTGATTAGTTTTGGGGCGGCATCAAATGAAAAGTGAAGTTGAAGATTCTTCCATTGCCTGTATCATGGAGTGGGTGAGAAATTGCTGCGCATGAAACTTCACACGAGTTCCATCTACCAGTCTTTAGGAGTCACCTGGACAGAATTTCATGAAGTGATAAGAACAAAGATCGATAGAGAAGCAGCAGAATTGAGACTTTAGGGACAATTAATTATCTAAGTGCATCACATTGGCAGGGCATTAATGCGGACAATCAGTGAAATACAACAGATATTCCAATCGCACAGATAAGCAGACATCTAATAGATCATCAGCAGCATCAGGGCTAAGGGAAAAGAAAGGGGTGGAAAGAAGAGGTGAAATGATTGAAAAGTTAGGACATCCAAATCTCCCATATTTGATGATCCATTCAAATCAGTAGTGTCTACAGATGTCTTTTTCATTCCGTCAAATTTCAATTTTACAGTACGGACACTTGGACATTCCCCACTATGCCATGCAGTAATAGTTCCTCTTGCTACAACTTTTACCACGATTATGCTGTCCATAGATCAAAGTCTTTTTGTGTATTAGACTTCATTTGACTGAATACAGTATAGATATAACAAAGGTGACCATGGCAAGGGTGGCTTGTCCATAGTAGCGAGGACCCTTAAAAAGGAATAACTTGAAATCATAAAGATTTGCATATTTTAATTTTTTAATTTTCAAGTATCATGACCCTGTAGATTTCACCTACAAATTTCGGGAATTTAGAAACAAGACTCTGCCTGGAGATTCCAAACAACTTCTTCCAAGCATTTCAGATATACTGAGTCACAAACCCATCCTGGGCAATAACCATAAATTGAAAGAGACTTGAATCCAGAATTTACAGTTCCCAGTAGCAAAAAAGGCACTTCAGTGCGAGGAAAATGAAAAACGAAATCAACTTCTCAGTAGAAAGGAAAACAACATACCAAAGCTAAGTAGGTCAGACCTCTTCATCTGAGCTGGAATAATCCATCCGCCGATCCCTAATTGCTGGAAAAAGTAGCTTTTGTGGATTTTGAACCTTTGGCGTGAATGGACCTTCATTGTCTCTAGGTGATTTTGGCACCTTCGATGATGACTTCTTGACCTCTATGCATACCTTATCTAACATGCCAAGAAAATCCCTTACAATCACAAACAGGCGCAAGCCTTCATCCTTCCCCGCATTCCCATGAAAATAAACAGTGGTGCTCTCCACCAAAGATCGTATTCTCTTCTCTTCCTCAAGCAGCCATGCAATATCTACTTCTGCATGCTGTACAAATGACTTAAGTGTATTATAAAACCCACTTTCCTGATTGAGTCTTTTCATCTCAGAATTCAGGAAATCCTTTGTCTTTGCAAGTGAATGGCAGAGACTCGCCACTGCCCTAGCTAGAGCATTGGCATCCAGAGATGCAGCTTTCTTGACATTGCCCAGCTCACCACCTAAACCAGCAACCACTTGAAGGCCAAGGTTGCGGTAGTGGTCGCTTGCCTCATGCATAGAATCACTGCTTTTACTGTGTGAATCAATGCTAGATACTATTCCACTATCTTTGGCAGCGCGGGAGGCACGCACACCTTCAGAGCGAACTATCTCTTGAACAACAAAGTGCAAGAGTGTAGTCTTTCCATCAGCTCCTTTAACATCAGCCAGTTTCAAGAGAGTGTCCAGCTTGAAAGCCTGTGCACCCCCACGAAAAGTACCATCGTTCATGCGATTGCCAGTTTTCAGAACTGCTTCTAAGAGTTTCATGAACAGTCGACTGCTTCTGAGTTCCTTGCAAGCTACCTGTTATGTGAAATAGAAATTGGAGAGCAATGTCATTACTTGATCTCACACAGAAATCTTGCCAATTTCCAATGAAATATGTCCTACTAGCTAACTTCATTTGCAAAGCCTACTGTGATGAAGGCAGTCTTTTTTCCCTATTTTTGCATAAACAGACTTATTACTAGTTCCCATAATACTGCATCAAGGACTTAGTCTTAATGTCTTGTTCCATGAGATGCATACACCTATCTCATACTTTTGATTATAAGAATATGGGTGTCATGGATGATTTTTTAGCCTACCCACAGTGGATAGGGTCCCAAGATCCTCCCAAACTACAATGATCTAACTCTTCAGCCAGTGGCTTGCATATAGATAATCCTGCAATGGAAAGGTGCATATTTAATCAAAATTGCCGAAGATCATAGGATCAAGGTCTCAAGCCAAGGAGAATGACTGGTCAATCCACATATTGTCAGGACTTGGGGCCAAATTAAAACGTAAACCACCACCCAGCATAATGGCTCTATGTTATCCCATTTATTCGTCATGTACAATAAATCTAAGCTTAGAAAGTGAAAATGTATAATTTTATGCGTATAGGTATGATAACACTAGCATCTAAGATCTATGACAGAACCATAAGTTATGATAACACTAGCATCTGGGATCTACGACAGAACCATTCATCATTTCCTTGCAATGTGGGTTAATATATAAAGCTCTATTCATCATGTTTACCACATGAAATGGAAATTGAAATTCTTTCATGCAGTACCAACTCCAGCAAGCTTCATTGCCCTTATGGATCTTCGCCCCACCATTTTACAATGCAATCAACTCCAATCATCACATGCCTTGCCAGATGATATGTTCAGGGACCAAAGTAAGGCTAATCAGGCCAATAACTTGTCCAGATATGTCCCGAAAAAAGAATGACGATAGATGTCCCTTCTCAATCCCTTAGTACCATGTGTCCGACCAAATCATACTCTTGACAGTCTTGACTGATTTTTACGGCTTGAGACTAATGCCGCACCTGATATTCAGCATAGAAGAAATTGTATCTCTATGGTGGCCATTCATTTGAAAAGGCTAGTTAATTAAGAGTTCTATTTCAAAGTAAACCTCAAAAAAAGGTAACTTCTGCATATAATTACTATTTTATGAATAAGGGATGGATAAACAAAAGTAAGAGTTGAAATGAAAGACCAGATAAATGTCTAACTGAGAAATCCAGGGACATGCCTCTAATGTTTCAAAAGACTCTTTGATGCCTGCGACCTCCTCCTGGAGAGAACCAATGAAAAGCAATGCATCCATTCTTTTGAAAGCAAAAGGAATCCCCACCAAGGACTTTAGGAACCGTTCAGCAGGGCCGAGTTGAGAAAGTTCGCCATTATATTGTCTTAGCTTTAATTCTTCTTCTTTTGTTGGTGCCATCCTCAACAATGTTTGGAGGAATTCTGTAGGAAGCTCATTCCCTAATTCAACAATGACCATCAGGGCACAGAAATCTAAAAGTAAAACAAGAAATCATCTGACATGCATGTTTAGGAGAGGATTCAAACGAAAGGCTCACATTGGTGATTGTATTACACAAATTACAGGGAGTTACCTATTATGACTGTCAAAGAGAATCCTGGCACTACCTCACATACATGCAAGGCTAGAAAGGTCAGATAAAAGCATGCGAGTTTTTCAACAATGTGTGCACAAGGAAATCCAGACTGGTCTTTACTCTTATCCATGCAAAAGTAGAAGATAGGTTTAGAGTCATAAATAAATGTATGATTCCACAGTCACATCTTCAAAACATAGTAAGATAAAACAAGATAAGAGAAGGTAAAGAGTAGCTGTTTCTGGAGCTACATAAGCAGCAAAGATTAAATCTTTTACAATAGCTTATGCTTAGTAAAATGTAAGGATTCCAGGTGCCATATCCTGATTTGCCAAGTAAATCCCCCATAATGTGGTGATCTAGAAGATTTTTTAAAAGTAAACTTGCAGATGGAGATGCTCAACAATCTAAGATGAGAAGATCCTCTTGATCTAAAATTTGGTCATTCACTGGTAACAGTGTTTTTTGGTGTGTGTACATATCCTTTTTTCTTTCTTTTATTTCCCTTTGACTTCTTTTTTGTCTAAAAAGTCAAAGGTTAGGAGCCTTAGGACTGGCTCTAGCCTCCATCTCCCAGGACACTGCACACGCAGGACATTCACTGGGTTACAGCCCTTCTTTTTCTTCTACTTCTTTCTCCCCCTCAAACGCTATATTTGTAGGTCATTGAGCTAAATAACAATCTTTCAATCAGAAGATATTTGGGTATTCTCCAGGCATATCGGGCTTTATTATTGAATTAAGGGATGAATCTTTAGACCACAGACCCAATTCATTTAAATTGTACATTAGGACACTGCACCATATTTAGCAAGATAGTATAATGCCCCTGCTCTAAGATTGACCAACTCCTAGTTTTTTCATTTCATGGTACAACATAAATTTTTTCCACATCAAGTTCTTATACACATGACAATCTCATATATGTGTCATGAATACAAGATAAACAACAAAGAGAAATCTCACCATCCATAAGGGCATCGCATACTTCTTCTGTTGTCACATTCAATGCCCGTAAAAGAATTGCTAAATTCTGTGACTTCTTGGGATCAAGAATCTGAATGAGCTGAGTAGGTGTATCATTCAAAGATGATTCTTTCTTCCGTTGATTTTGCGGTTTATCAGCAGAGTTATAACCAAAAAGAGTTTCGATCATTTCTTCATTAAACCTGTAAATTCACAATCAGCCATGTTAGCACAAAACATTGAATATTTCAGTTTTCATTAATGGAGTTTTCTGGGCCTGCACATTCACATCTCATCACCTCATTGGTGAAGGAAGCCCATATGCAAACAAGCTCCAGAACTCCATGATGAAGATGATTTGACCTCTATATGATTTACCTACTCATGAAGCAGGCCATGGCTCTATATTCCCCTTCGAATTTCACATTCTAGATCATGCATGGTCCACCTCATGAGTTCACGAGCCTATAGGGGGCAGATGAACACAGTGAAGGCCAACAGATGGACTACTCATTTCTTCCATAAATGGCCAGGCTGCTATGCACCTTCTGGAGCAAACCTCATTGGTAACGGTTATATCTCTTCCCAAATCATGAGGAACCCCCAAAAGATAATCAAAGATTTTGAAATAGAGACTTACTGGAATGAGCCTGACTTAATCTGATGCCACACCATTGAGTGGTCAGGGTTTGCAAGAACTTTATCCCAGAAGAATGGTTTTAGCTTAGTTTTTGGAGCTTCAGTTTCACCACTTGTTCCAGCTTCCTGGCCAGAAGTTCTGGATGGTTGAGTAACTCTTGAAGAAATAGAATTCCCTGTACGGGAAGGAACAGAAGCACCCATTGGAAGAGGTGGTGGCAAAGGACCAGCCTTTGCTGCAGAAGGAATGGGAGGAGGAGGCGGTGGTCCAGGAGCTTTGGGTGCAGGTGGTGGACCAGGAGATTTAGGAGGTGGAGGTGGGGGCGGAGGTGGAGGCCCTGAGGGATTGGGTGGTGTAGATGGACGAGAAGGCCCAAAGGATTTGGATGGTGGAAGTGGAATCCCAGGAGGTGGAGCAGCAGCCTTGGTTGGAGGTGTAATGAATGGAGGAGGTGGAACCGGCACATTGACATTGCTAGAATGAGTTGATTCTGAAATTGAAGTTGCAACAACTACTGGAACTGGTCCAGATGGAGTTTCAGCAACAGGAGACTTGGAAATATCAGATTCTAAAGATGCTGGAGCAATGGCCGATGATGAAGAACGCCCATTTTGGCTTGGGCTGGTTTTAACATTTCCAAATTTCTGTAGATCATTTGCATGCTGTAAGCCAAAAGGCATAGGTGAAGACCCTGAAAATAAAAAGTTTGTAAAAATCAGCGGATGCTACAACCTTGAACATTACAGGGATAAAAAACAGAGAAATAAGACAGATATTGCAAGGTGTTAATGAAAGATATAGCAACTTGTTTGCTGACAGGTGATGTAGTCTGATGGTTTGCAGGGATGGGCTATGCCTAATATCTCTGAAACCAGACCAACGACCTTAAATACTCCAAATGAATGAACAACGGGCCACTGGAAGCAAAAGCTTGCTTGAACAGCATAACTTCAATCAAAAGATTTGATCCAATGGGCATTCATACCGATTGAAAAATCACTGAAGCTTAAGGCAAGAAGGGGCCGCTCATCCCTCTGTCCATCTCCTGGGCTTGTGTTGCTTCTGCGGCATCTATTATAGCAATAAAACAGCAATGCAGATAGAAGAAATGTCCCAGATGCGGTAACAACAACAGCAATGATAACAGCTTTTTTGCTAGTACTTTTATGATTCGTTGTAGGTGGAGCAGAAGCTGGACCTGATGCTTCTGCACCAGTTGAAGGTTGTGCATTTTCATTGCTAGGATCTAGAGAGTTCAGTGGCTTAGGGGTCTCCACAGGGGAATCGCCCTTCTGAACTGGAGACATGGCAGGCTCAGGAGACAGGGCTGGACCATAAGAGGGAGGTTGAACTGCTTGGGCAGGAGAAAGGGGAGAGACTGCTAATGATTGTTCACCCAGATTTCGTCTTAAAGCATGATGCCATCTGAACAATGACTGAAGAAACTTAATGTACCAATAGCTAGTCCCATGTTCCTCTACTCCAGAATCTTGAAATCTAAGGTTTTGATGGTTCAGACAATTCAAAAGAGTGTGCTTCATGTAGGGAGGCAAATTCCAATAGAATTTCTGTAGGCTGCCTCTTGTCAATGACCTTGCTTCTGGATTGATCTCAGAACAAATAGTGGCTATTTCCTCTGAATGAAAAACATCTGAATTCCGCAAAGCTTCCAAGGTTTGCAGCAAATCAGGTTTGCAATTAAGCCAAACCTGCTGTTCCTGTAATCATAGGATTTAATTGCAGTCATTTCAAATAGAGCAAAGCCATAAAAAGGAAAAATAAAATCTTTGAAGAGTAAAACAGTGACTAAATTTTAAAAGTCCAAGTTAGTGGGATGCTTCTTTTGGCAGGCAATGCTGCAACTCCCCCACAGAGCTGCCCTAGTAATCTGATAAGCAGCCTGTATGTAAATGGTTGAAAAGAGAATATAGGCATTTCCCTACATTCTGAATGACCCACAAAGCTAATCTTTGTCAACATTACTAATATAAGCTGCCACCCAAGCAGTTATAGCCTAAACAAGCAAGTTTCATCATGAATGGCAATAAGGCCACAGAATAAAGGACAACGATGATCTTTCATTTCATTTTCAACAACATCCACAGTCATGGGAGGCTATCAAATAGCTGCTTATTTTACACAATTTAGAAGGTAATCATCCAGGACCACACTAAGAACTTTAAAAGGGACAGAACTGAAACCCAAACGGCTGGTAAACATTAAACAGCATTTCATGCATTTCAACCACCACTTGAAATGCACAAAAAGCACATTTTTAGGATAGTCCAGCGCTTGCCGTTCATACCCTGGTATGCAACATACCAAGTGCCATCAATCCCATGCCAACTACCAAACTAAAAGGGTCGTGACCCACAATCCTACCTAATTGTATCATGCCATTATACAACTCAAGAGCCATTGAAAGCAAGAAATCATAGGAACTAATCTGGCGAGTTAATGATCAATTAGAACATAGACCCTGAACCAAACTAGTCGAATAGCTCTCACCATAATGTGATCATGATTTTTCTAGCTTCCACAACACATGGATGCAATGGCCTACAGGATCAAACACTCTTACACCATGCAATAGCCTAAACCAGGCGTACTAGCACAGCAAATGCTTCCTTCACACTCACATCAAAATGCTACACATTTGACGGCTATCTTCATCCAGTGAACTATCAGGCAAGGGGTTTCATCCATGAACAATCAAAACGCCAGACTCCTCTTTCTACCTACCAAAATCCAATCAGTTCAACCTCCAATCGATCCAAAATCCAATCTTTCCACTTTTTTCTTAACTCGAACACTGTAAAAACACCAAAATAGATAAAAAAGCAGCCCACGGCTCTTACCATGGCTTCATCTATCTCGACAGATTCCAGAGCCGTCGGATCAACCATTCCCGCTTCCGGCAGTCCATCCGCCCACCGCCGCCACCCCCAGCATCCCGTTGGAAGAGCACACCAACAAAAAACACAGAAAAAGACTAAGACGCCGATCGTAGCTGCGTTCATCTCCGCATCCCAGGCCCAGATTGTTCCTATGTCATCTCCTCCAGGAAACAGCAGACAAGGATCGAGCTGCAGAAAAGCTCGATATCGATCGGATCTGAACCGAAATTCCGAGTGCAGAATGCTTGAGGATGAAGGGGAGAAGTGAGCGGGGGCGTGTCGTATCAAAAAAAAAGAGTGCTTGAAAATTCGAAGTGGGTGGAAAACGATATTAGCTGGCGATTGACTGTAGCAGGAGTTGAACCAGTAAGGCTTCAACGCAGAGAAGCTTCCCAAGATTAGGCTCGCTGCTTCGTTATTTTCTTTTCTTCTTTTTTTCACTGGAGCTGGGACGACATAATACGCGGGCTTTGCTTTCAGTAACGGTTGATATTCTGTCTGCATCGAAGAAGGATCCAAAAAGGCCGGATTGGAATATATTATAGAATTTTTTATTTTTATTTTCTGTGGTGGTTACAGTTACTGACCCATGATATTATTTATTGTGAAAAAGGTTTTTTATTGTGACTCTCTATAATATTTTTGTTGAGATCAAGTTTCATTATTATCTTTAGCGTTGCTATTTAATTAAAAAATTATATATTATTATTGTACAAAGCCATGTTAACTATAAAATTGAAATCTTTTAAATGTAAAAGTAAATTCATTAAAATTTTCTTTTTAGATGTGAGATTAACAGGTGCATTATTAAAAATTGATGCTTCTCAAATGTTTTTTTAATACCAATTAAGAGGAATGAATTTATGGAAATGGATGAATAGCGGTGATTGCACAGAGAATTTTTGGGGGATTTGAATTCCATTCTAATTACATCCAAGTTGCCAATTAAGAGAAACAGGGGAAAAGTCAAGAAAGACATTAGGCAGGGACGACCATGACCTATGTCAGACTTAGGCAGGAAAACATATATAGATAAATATTTCTATCTACTTTCATAACATTTTAAGTCGTTTGTAAATTAATCTAAAATTTTATATTTTATTTATATATTTTCAGATGGTGTAGTTTCCATAAGTCTTTTATTGAAACAATGCTGAATATTTCTATAAATAGAATTAAAGAAAACGATTGGCTTCAGCACGGTACAACTATTAAGGGTAGCCAAAAATTAAATTGCATCTATCAAGAATTTAAATGGAGCCTACCAATCCACCCTTATTTCCAATTTAGAATTTGAAGGCCATGGATTTATATGGTTCGTGGGCCCCACACGGTGAGATCCCAATTTATTACTAGCATTGACGTGGGAGAAACGTGTGTTCTTTTTCTTTTTCTTTTTTAAATATTTTTGACCTTTATTTTATCCTTCCATTTTAAAACTCTAGAAGACACAATAACTGGAAAATCCAGTTTTTGCGTCCGGATTTGTCCTGGGGAGGAGGGTCGGTATTCTGACGCGCTTGCGTGACAGCGGCTATTAACTCGGGCAGGCTTTGGATACTCGGACTGGTTGATTGATTGACACACGTGCTCTAGGAAATTGCTCTGAATTTTACGCGTCGGTTAGGCGCGAAAGTAAGTTGAAGCGAACCAAAATTGTTGCTATTTTATCAACTGAATATGGGTGTTAGCTCAACAGAAACTGGAAGATTATTAACGAAAATCGACGACAAAAAAGTCCTTCCCACCATCTTATTTGGGACTTATCCGAGAGACGGCGTTTCATTATTTAATTGGTTTAATTTGATTTACAGGGAATGAATGTATATGAAGATTGGCTGCCCGAGCCGCAATCAACAATCCTTTTAATATTTTGCAACTCTTTTTAATACAGCCGCTGTCAAATACAGCATTATCGAAACGCACCCTTGTTTATTTTAAGCTGTTGTTGAGATGTATTTGCTTATGAATTGCTGTTTTTGGCCAAAGCGTCTGGAATTGCATGGAGTTCAACGTTGATGGCTGCTATTGCGACAAAACATAGACTCAAAATGGTGTGACCGTGGCTGCTAGGTATAAACTTGTGGGCTTGGTATACAAATGCGTGCTTGACGTAGACAAACGAATGTAAAAGCACCTCCTGCCATTTGGAAGTTTGGGATACGAGAAAAATGTCGGCAGAGAGCCACGTAACATTTGCACGCTGGCTATTGGCTAAGCGGCAGCACAACGGGATCTGCAATAATCTGCCGTACCTGTACGCGGACAGAGACCAGTTTTTGGCTGCGATTCGATTTGGAGCCTGCTTAACTCAACCCTTCCTTTAAACCATTTTCCTTTTCTAATTTTTTACATAATCAGTTTTTTTTTTAAATTTTTATCTCAACCCAACCCTATCTCTAGAATTTAAGTTATGAATTGAAAATGGGTTGATAATTGGATTGATAAAAGTTTTAAAATATATTCAAAATGAGTTGTTATTTTAAAATCTGTGCAAAGTTTCACAATTCGGACTACTATTTTATAAATACTCTAAAATATATTTTTTAAACAGAAGTTAAATTACAGATGGAAATATACAGTCCAAAAAAGGGTAATCGGCAACAGATATGACGGTTGTCGTAGTTAAACAAACGAGTCAATGTAAATATGTCATTAACTCAGGTAATTAGCTTGGGTTAAAGTTAAACGTTCGTCGAAACTGAATCAAGAGTTCTGAATGGGAAGCGATGATGAGGAATTTCTCATCAAAAATATCTGCATTAGAAGACGTTCCTATCACATCATACTCGTCCAAACTTGAATGGGGCTAATATTAATCGTCCAAACTTGAATGGGGCTAATATTAATCTTTTAACGGGAGATCTCTGAATATTAATCACTTTTATCACAACTGGGCCAGTAGTTAAACTGGTCAGGCATCCGGTTCACTCAATTCGACCAGCCAGTTTAAACTGGTTGAACCAGTTTTTTTTTTTACATTTTTATAAAATAATAGAATATGATTTTAAAAAATATAAACTATAGATATTAATTTGAATGTATAAATCTTTTATATAATACTTTACAACTTTAATTTACTTTTATTGTATTAATAATATTAAAATTATTTAAAATTTTACTATTGGAATGAACTAAGTTAGATTGGACCAGTCAATGACCAATTCACGATGGAACCAGTTTGACAAGCCGGTATAGTCCTGTTCTAAAAATATTATAAGAAATTCTAAGAAATGGCCCCAAGATCCAAAATATGATTTTCTATGAGATAATTTTATAAAGCAACGAAAGGCTGACCGTAATTGTTAACAAAGACCAACCTAAAACTAATGGGTTAGGTTTTCCACCAACTGGATTAGGTTGGACCTTTTGCAGCTAGATTAGGTTCAGCAATTTACAAGCGGGATTAGAGAGATTTTTTTTAAAAAAAGAAAGGAAAAAAAAAAGGTTGGCGGGTTACAACTTACAGATTGTGTTCAATTTAGGTCAATCCAACGTAATGTCATAAATAGGTCAGGCGTGTTACAAATTGTGTTCAATTTAGGTTAATCCAACCAAATGCAAGTTGTGTCCTGATGCACAGCTCTAATTAATAATTTCCACTTGATTATTGGCCGTCCAAGACCACCATCGGATGACTACCTAGCAACACATAATAATCACAACGACAACAGAAATTCCAAATAGGCAGCATACGCCAATATGAAATAATTCAGACTTTTTTTTCATTAAGCTGTACTTTAACATCCTTTAGAGGTCATTGATACTTCAATATTTGGTTGTCTATTAAAAGCATAACACGTGAAACATCGATTTAGAAGGTACAAATGATTCCCTTTCTTATAATAACATGCATACCTAAAAGTAGAAATCGAAAGCATAAATGCGCAAAGGTAATACAAATGGAGCAATATTACATATTTATATAACTAATGTGCTTCTAGTTAAGACATAAGCATTGTATTAAAGACTGCATTAAACCAACCAATGCATGGTTGGAAATGTCACACTTGGAGGCTATTTGTTGGAAGACCCCAATTAGACCGATTTCTAATTTATTCCTCCGGGCTAAAGTTCCACCAAGTTCGAAAAGAGAGCAGGCTGCGTACTCTAGTCGTGTTCGATATGAAAATTGCTAATTAGTATGGATTGAAAATAATAATATATATTTACAGGGATCAGGCTATTGAGTTGGACAATGCACGTGTATAAAATGTTTTAGATTGGAATCCCTAAGTTTATTCAGTACGAGAAAGATGGATGGGACTTCCAGATTGCAGACCCCATGAAATGGATAGAAGTGAAAAACCTGCATTCTTTATCAATATGAAATGCTGCCCATCCCTTGTACATGTGTGCCCTCCTAATTAATTTATTTATGGCAGCCAAGATTCATGTCGATTACTAGGGTTATGCTGGGTATTCTACCATTAGAATGCTTTACACTTTTCAACATTAAAACATTTGGTGCCCCTTTGACATTGTAATTGACAGCTCAAAATTAGTTCCCTAAAAACAAATCTATAGAAATAATGCCCTTCTATAATTTCAAAATTAAAAGCTTGAGCATTTATTAAGCATGTATTAGAACATATTTGTATAAATATTTGCTCCATTTAGAGCTAATTAGGATCAAGAAAACCTTTCTTGGCCATCAATACCCTTGTTTTGTTACAGGATTCCTTGTCTTCCATCCTTAGCAAATGTATATACTCTTTTTGTCGAACTTTTTTGCCCAAGTCTTGTAAGACAAGGTAAGTTGGTTTGAAGGAGTAGAATAGGAAAAGCTACATATTGCCTCAATTATTGGAAGGTGAATGTGAATGCAAATGGGCCCCACTAACTTTATGTGTTAAATGGGGCCACTCTCCCATCGTGATTGTTGTTTTTCATTCCTAGTCTCCCACTGTTGAACAATTAGAACCGTCAAAAGAGATGAGATTTTACATCAAAACACACTTCCTAACAACCGTGATTCCATTCCATGGATGGGAAGTCAAAAGGTCGGGCATCTTTGGCTTTTAGGGGGGGAACGCACTGGAATATAGAAAATTATCCAAATGCATCAACTTGTGCTAGTCTGAGTTAGCCACCTCAATGACTCTAGAAAGCGCATTAAGAGAGAAAGTCGTAATTTAGAGCTGCCGCCTAAATGTAGAAAATGGGCAGTGAAAATGCCCGTTTTACAAAAATACATTAGACCTCCAAAAATACTTTAACTCTGACATAACATGTGGCCAAACGAAGCCTTAGCTTGCTTGCTGGTCACAACACAAATCACAATTAAAGTGCTTGCATTCAGCACAAAGCATTTATATTTTAAGTAGTATTATAACAAACTTAGGCTCTATGCAACATGTTAAATTAAATTCTTTATGTTTTATTTTTTTATTATTATCTATATTTTCAATCATTATTTCTTATTTTGATCATTACCTGCCATTACATTACAATATTTTACTCACTTTTTTCTTACTTTTTTTTTCATCTTTTTTTTTTTCCATTTCCAAATACACCCTAAGTGACCTTTGTAAGTCTGAATACATAATGTAAGAACTCTTCTTTATTTTAGGACAACTTGCACTTTATTTTAAGTAATATTTTTTATATTAAAATTTTGGATATATATAAGCTTTGATACTAAATGTTAAGGATCCAATCAATATTTTTAAACATTCAAGAGTCTTGAGGATATATGTTAGATCAAGAGATTTTTTGAGATGAGTTAACTCATGATCACATAGAGTTAAATCATTTTATAAATTTGAACCATGCCCTATCACTTATTATTTTGTACTAATATTCACTTTATCTATTGTATATTAATTTCTTTTTGCTATATATTATTAGCAAGTTGGCAATATGATAAAGCCACATATTCATGAGACATTAAATAAATATTTGACTTATAATAATTTTTTCAATTAAAGTTTTCCAAAATTTCAAATACATAAGGACCTTTCAAATTTAATTTGTAAATTTATTAAATTATTTTAATTTTGAATTTATTTCAAATAATTTCAATCTTAATATGGATTACACTTTAGTTTTCTCAAATATTTTTCTAATCTCTTTTGGATATATTATTAAATGACATTACAGCACCACAAGAATATTTAGTTTCAGTAACTATATTTAGCCAAGAACTCACAAAAAACTTTTTAAGAAATGTCAAATGTGAATTTTTAGTGATGAAATATTTTTTTCTAAAAATAAATATTCCTGTAGTGTTGCTATTTTTTTTAAGTAAATCTTTTTTATTTGTATTTTAAAGCACTGAAATATCCCTCCACAGTAACAAGAAAACGCTGGGCGACCGATGGACTTTCAAGGGTGCCGGCTTCATTGAACCTAAAAACAAATCCTTATGAGCTGTGACGTGTAAAAGTGGGATATAGACACTATATTTATATTGTCCGAACTGTTTAATATTTTTTATTATTCGACTAAATCATTTAAAAAAATAATATTTTTATTATCATTTGGATGAAAATTTATATATAATACTAAAATACTTATTTTGTAAATAATAAATTATTATTATTTTATTAAATATAATCTATAAAAATATTTTAATCATATTTATGGTTTGGATTAAGATAAAAAATAATAAGACTAAAACAACATGTTTAAGTTAAATAATTTAATCATAACAATTGATTTGATAAAAAATTTAAATTTCATCAGTTTTAATCATAATCTAAATAAATAAATAGTCTTAAAACCAATATTATTAGGATTGGACTGGCTGGTTGAACGTGAATTGGTTAGTTGACTAGTTCAATTTATCTCGGTTCGATTTAATAGTACATTTTTAAAAATTTTAATATTATTAATAGAATAAAAGAATGAATTAAAATAGTATAGTATTACAATAAAAAATTATATATTTAGATTAATATATATATATATATATATTTACATTTTTTAAAATCACATTGTATTATTCTTAAAAGATTTCAAAAAAAATGACTCAACTGATTGAATTGGCTAGTCAAACTGGATGGCCGGTTAAACCACTTGTCCAGTTCTTATAACAGTACTTAAAACATCATTATTGATTGCATTTAATAAAATTATAATAATTTATTATTTAGATATGCTAAATTATGACAAAAGAACTATTTTAGTATAATATAAAATTCTTTATCCAAAAGATAATAAAGTATTTTTTTCCACAAATGATTTTAGATGGACAATAAAAAATATTAAACGGTTGAGTTGGTATAAATATAGTTTATATATCCCACTTCTATCCATCTCAGTTCATATGGACTTCGCAGGTCCAACGAACCCGACGCCCTCGAAAGGCCAGCATTTTTCTTTCGCAGGCTGACCCTGCGTTATATAACGCAGGTAATCCGCTAACAATCCGCATCCCCTGCCAGAAGAGTACCAAAAAGCTAGCTTCCTGCATACCCCCCACATTATGAGCAGTAAATCCATTTAAAAGACTTCGCAATTCGGTTCCAATCTCGATTGCCATTCATGTTGCAGAACTGAATTAGCTTGAATCGACTGTCACGTCCGATCAAACCCATGTCACAGTATCATAGCAACGGTCATCTGACTCTTGGGTCTTCACGGCTCTGCCAACTTGCGCCAAGAGCGTGGCTGATGGATGGGCCAGATCATTCCACGTGGTCAGTGGCAGCACCACGGATTTTATTCGGATTCCGAATGGCATGCACTGATCTTTCGCTTTCACCACGAGAAAGCTCTAGAAAAGAGAATTATTCTCTTTGGGGGGCTTTCTCAATCCTCCAAAAATTCCAGAGGCATCTTGCCCACACTACCTTTCGGTGAAAGGCCAGTGCCAGCATATAAGAAGGCACAGACAACTGAAGCTCCACACGCCAGCGAAGCTACCATGGCACGCAGGCAAGCTCTGGAAGTTCGATTGGAAGATCGAACTACCAATAAATGGTCTGTTTCGTTGAGGGAAGACGTGTTTGACTCCTTCATTTCTCAGGGTGGCGACACTCTACATAAGGTTTTCGGGGATGGGTCTCTGTTCAGCCCATTGCTGTTTGGGAAGTTCTTCGACCCAGCAGATGCATTTCCTCTTTGGGATTTTGAGTCTGAGGTTCTTTTGGCTGGGGTGAGGAGCTCAGCTGGTTGCAATGTGGATTGGTTCATAACAGACTCTGATTATGTTCTCAAGGCAGAACTACCAGGTAATTTAACTGGAGAGCGTTTTCCTTTTTCCTCTTTTGACATCTCCTTTCATTTATAATTTGAATTTCAGCTGTGCATGCATGGAACACTGAGCTTCATTTGTTAATTTCATTTCGTACCTTCTGAGATAAACTGCTCAGGGGAAGATCAGGCCACGGATTTGAATCTTGCCCAACTCAGGTGATTGCATTGAAAGATATGTCAAGTTTAAAACAAATCCCAGCATATGCCACTCCCAAATGACGCTCTCATTTGGCTGATTTGTAGGATTGATGGGAATAAAACCATGGCCAGTCTATCTACAAATTAAGCTATCCAAACCCTATATCATGGACAATCAAATTGGATAATCCTAGTAAGGACTAGGTCAGGTTCAGGATGGGTTCAGGTAGAGCATTGCTTGGATCTGATTGATCTGGTTTTAAGTTGATATATGTAAAGTGTATTGAAAATATTCAAGCTGGAATGGGTTTAACCTGAAACGAACTATTAAATATTAAACAATCATCACAACAGGAATAAATACAGATGCCAATCAAATAAGTCTATAGGAAAAAGAATGAAATCCTTGTGTTAATTAACTGGGATTTTTTAGCTGGGCTGCCTCACATCGATGTGATGATAAACCGAATCGGATAAGATCATGTTTAAGCCAGACAACCGTTCAACCCATGTCAGGTTAATTAATTAATTAATCTATTTTTAATCCAAATCAATTTAGAGTTGAAAACTTGTAAATTACTCATCAACTGTTCAATTAAGCTTTGTTGGTTCAGGATAACCAAACCCAGGTTGTCCCTTTGTAATGACTAGTGCGGGGTGTGTAAAACAAAGGCCAATTCATGATTTAAATAGCTACACGAAAGCCATCTGTCATTGGGTTGGACCTGAAAGAAAACACACCCAATTATCACATGCTACAAGTTAATAACAAATCCATCTCAAGGTCCACGATTAAAATCTTAGTTTGATGGTTGTTGAGTGTAAGATACCTGTCAATAGTTTGGTAGATCTGAAAAAGGTAATTTAAGATCTTAGCCTTATATATTGTAGGCAAAATCATCCAGATAGTGAAGAGACCTATCTCATCCTTGGTAGGCTCATCTAACTTCAGCATGTGAAATATCGCCATAACAATGAATTGGAGGTTCAAAAGCATGATTCCACTTAATTTTTACAGGGCTAAAGAAATATGATGTTCAGATATCAGTTGAAAATGGGAAAGTGTTGGAGATCAGTGGGCAATGGAGGCATGGGGAAACCAGCGGCAAGGACTGGAGAAGCGGCCATTGGTGGGGATATGGCTACGTGAGGCGGATTGAGCTGCCGGAAAATGCAAATTGGAGGAAAATGGAGGCGAATGTTGACGACCACTTTCTTGAGATTAAGATTCCAAAGAGTATCTCAGAAAGCTCAAATATGCCACAATCCAGTGATGTGGAGACTAATGATTCTTAATTTGTACAAGTGTTGAATATAAAATAGACATATTAGAATAATTTCATTTGGAGATCAGAGAGAGAGAGAGAGAGAGAGAGAGAGAGAGAGAGAGAGAGAGAGAGAAGTGGATGCAATGGAATAATGAAAAGGAAACATCATGTAGATATCTAACACCAATCTTATTAATTTAACGTAGAATCCATTTTTTTAATGATAGAGAATTGGATTTTGGGTATATTTGGTTTGAGATAAAAGAGATGTAAAAGAGAAAAAGAAAAAGTAATAGACATGTAAAAGGAAAAATAATAATGTCAGCATTATAGGAGTGATGTTGACGATTTAAATAAATGAATATAAAATAAATAAAAATCTTGAAAAATGTTAAGTGATGACATGGAAAAGTATAGTAATTATAGGGATTATTAGGAGTCCTTAAATGTTATAGAAGAAATCAAAATTGGCTTTTATCTCTTTTTCCTGTAGAGGGGCTTTCACCCATGTATTAGACTGTAAGGATCTTCAGCAGACTTGTTTCTATTAAAATGCTGCATTTTGGTTTGTTACATTGAAAGAGGGAGACAAACTGAAGGCAGGGAAACAGAGATCCTTATTTTTTGACAAGAAAAACAGATAATACTCTTATTACATCATCTCACTGGCAGAAATTTTAACACAGAAATAGCCAGAGAAGTACAGCACCTCATCAGCAGGAATTTTAACACAGAAATAACCAAAGAAGACAACAAAAGGAGGCGAAATGCATCCACCCCCACTTTTATTCAATAAAACCTCTTACAAGTTCAAATTTACAAACGGTAATAGCCAGAGAAGTACAGCACCTCATCAGGAGGAATTTTAACACAGACATAACCGAAGAAGACAACAAAAGGAGGTGACATGCATCCACCCCCTCTTTTATTTATATCTCTACTCCAAAACCTCTTACAAGTTCAAATTTGCAAACAGTAGTTTTGCCAATTTGAGCTTACTTAAATACCTGTTTCTGGATCAGCCTAACCAACAGGCATATCAGTTTCAGAATCAAACGGGAATGGCTTCTCAGGCTTGGTCGCTTCCAGAATGACATTGATTGGAATCTTCGGTTGTGATCGCTCCAAAGGCACCAGGGGATGATAGTACTTGTCTGGTTCTGGATAGTAATCCTGAGACAAATCAGCTACTTAGTTAGATTTCAACTGCATTTATCACTAGAAGATGATTATGTACAGATATTAATGGACGTACTTTCAAATCATGGTCTACTTGGCTGCGGTGTCCAAATTAGTCAAGAGTCTTAAGACTACTCAGGCTACAATGTTGCTCAAAAACATGAAATCTCAATTTGGTGTCAAGCTTGCTTGGACTAACCCAACAGATGAGTAAAGAATCAAATTCATACTTACTGATGAAATAAAAATAATGGAGATATTAAAAACAATTAAAATATGATATGAAAAGGCAAAATATCTAATAGCAACACAAAGGTTATGTTTAGTATTTGTTTGACACCTAGGCTTTCTGACTGCTGATTTCATGGGTGATGAAAATTCCCCACCAACTTCATTTATTCCATTTCAAAAATGGAGCTTGTATGGTAGAGTTGCTTAGCTCAACAGCTCTTAGAATCTAATATACAAACTTTGGGTTGGGATTGCTCAATAAAATTTGAAAGGTCAGCAAGTAACAAAATTATGGGCCACATGTGCACAGCAAATCTCGTCAGCCAACGAAAATTTCTGTAGTTCATAATCATAGGATGACTGCACTTGCGAGGACACCTGATGTTTTGGTACTTTTTGGCATATTTGCTACGTTGGTTTTGAGTAGGGTAAAAAGAAATTGATACAACTGAGATCTGGTTACCTGATCAGCATGCATTTTCCTCACAAATATCTTGAATATTGCGAAATTATCGTGAGCTAAAAGATCATCAGACAGCCGGAGATATGTCATTGCTACAATCCGAAGCTTTGGTGCTCCATTCAAGTTAATACCATTTGGCCTTGCGTTCTTCAGGATCTGGTTATATGCCACTTTGTCATATCTTGAGAGTGCATTTTCACATCCAATGTCAATGTTTTCTCTCCAACCTGAACTGAATACCTGAAAAACATCTCGAAAGGACAAAAAAAAGTTGCTGTGAGAATAGATTGCCAACGATTCTACACAACACTTCTGTGCACTTTTGAGTCGTTGTCTTAAGATGGAAGCATCAAATGACAAGTAGACATGAACGTGATACGATTTTACCTGCTGAACGAGCTCTTCTGGCCCACTTTTCGCTTCTGCACTCTGCTCTGAGTCTCTCATCTCAACACATGTGAAATTCAGTACGGCATAATGCCTTGACAGCATTCTCGCTATGGTTCTGTAGCCGTCTCGGTCATTCAGATTGTAGTATCCTGCGGTGAGTTCAGCAGCATGGTTTGGGGCTTTGTACCACCAATGAATTCCTGATACCTGCTCAGTAATGAAAAAAGAAAGAAAAAGAAAAAGTGATTATTTTAAACAGAAGTTAGTTGTAAGACATAAAAAGCTCAGATCTGCAAAACTTTCCTTGGCCGCCAGCTTGAGTTTATAGCCCAAGAAAATCTTGTTGGCCTCTTCAAGGATTTGATCACCGTGATTAATCAACATGTTTGAGTACCATGTTAGGAAAAATTTGCCTCTCTCTGTGAGATATGTTCCATTGGTTTTGAAGAACCCAGTAGCATCAGGTGTGTCATTGTACTCCCCTGCATCATCAGGCAGGCCCCACTCAGGATGGCCTGCTTTGGTTGCAGCTGCTTTGAATTCTGCTTTCAAATATTTGTCGTAGCACTGCAGAAAATTTTCACACAAAGATTGTTACACTGACCTGTGACAGTGCATGTACAACAGTGACTTGTAAATTTATGCACATTTTGAGATATAGGGAGTGGGATTTCTACCAAAATACAACCTACTTTCATGATATTTGGTGGAACCAAATACCTGTAAATTATTGCAAAATGATAACTTAATGAAAAGTACTCTGTTTTTCACCCAATTCCTAGATCTAGATGCAAGGTTGGTTATCAAAGCTGCTGACTCCCCAGTAGGCAAGGAAATATGCTTAGTTAATCAGCTGTGATGTTGTTAGACCAATTCGTTGTATCAATTTTTGGATACAAATGATAACTGTAATGAGAGCATGATCAAGATCAAAACAGTCAAAACCGGGATGGAAAGTTGGCTTGGGATTAGAGACAGCCAGTGGTTAGTTTTCCAATTCCAGCCTAATACAGGTTTTAAGTCTAACTTGATTCATAATAATAGATTAGTAGTGTTATAAATACCTGAAATTCACCAATTCCTGGAAATTCCCATCCTTGCGACTGTGGGTAAGAAGGATATCTGAGCTCGCCAGCGGGGCCAAGTCCCACCTCTATGTCTGTGAAAAGCCCAGACTCCAGCAAATCAGCCATGTTCTCCTTAAAGCTTTTCATGTAATCACTGTAAAGCTGCCATCAGCACCACAAGATAGTAATTTCTGTAAGTAATGTGGCAAGAAAATTAAAATGAAATTCCTTCCACGTAAGTTTTCCTTCAAATGATCAGCTGAGTTGCATGTGAGAAAACTTTTAATGTTACCTAATTGCGTTTGAAAAATTGCAGCCAATGTGTCAAGGACTAATGAAAACGGGGTCTTGAAGAATCAAACCTGCACAGCAGTGCGGCCGCCAAAGAGGGGCTGATTATCTACTCCAAGGCTGAGATATTCAATATCCCTGTTCCCACTTCTGTTGGTATAGTAGATATCTGGATTAGATTCTCCAACTTCTCTAACCCATTTTGGAATGGGTATGTTGACAATATCTCCCACATTTCCACCACACTGATGGCATGACATGATCGCCTGCAGCTTCAGCCCACATTCTTGTACAAGCTCAAACAGGCTTCGGTATGCTTTCCAATTATACTGCTTCGGGCCCTTGTTTTCTATAATGCCCCACCAGACATCCACCATCACGCCATCCACGTCGGCTGCTCTGAGCTGCTTCAGCTGCTTCCTTATCTCTTCTTTGTTTTCAAATACATTGTTAGCTGAAACAACACCCAACTAATGCAAAACAAATGTAGTGTATTAGACATGAGAAACAGTGATATCTGCCGAGTGAACTGATTTGCAATCATCAAACCAACGTTATTTCAGTTTTATTAAAAAATTGGAGCAATCAAATCGAAAATTTCATGGTACTCAGTGGAATGTCTAGATGATTTCCTTGGTATATAATCCTTTCAAATCTGCAAAAGAAGAGGAGGAGCAAATAGGCGGTCCAAGGTGTTGATATGCATTTTCAAGGTGTCCAAAATTCGACTAGGTGGTACATGGTAGAGCCTGTTACATGAATACTGTATACATTTTTGGCGACGTGATAAGATTCAGGTGTCTCGATGCTCAGTTGGATGGACTGCAATGACTGTGGTTGGATTCACTATTGTAATCCAATCCACTGAAACCAAAACACACCCTTGGTGAGATAAAATAAGCATTAAGAGCCGTGCTTGTGAGTTTAACTTACTGGAAGCATGACAAATACAGGCACATAATTTGCCAGCATCTTCTCTTTGTCAGTGAGGAGAGTTGGAGTCTGCATGATGGAAAGAAGCTAGGACTTGGGTTGCACAATTTTTGGGCTATGATTTCGTTTCCTTGGCTGCCTTTTTTATAGTTGAAGGGGAAGGGCATATACCCCATGCAATGAGCATCGCCTCACCAACTAGATGTTTGTGGCAAGCTTGGACAAATGGATTTACTGGAAGATGAAAAATGAAAAGTTACTTTTCATTGTTAGAGACCGGACGTGCGCACACAGAATATTTAGGGCAGTTTGATGCTCAAGAATTGCATTATTGGTGTGGCTACTCACCGGTATTGGCCCTTATTGCAACCTAGGATTGGGTAGCTAAAAATGGGAAACCTTAGCTATTGGTTTCTCTTTTTTTTAAAAAAAAAAGAAGTAGAGAAGAGATTTTTTTTAATTATAGAATAATATTAATTGAAAAAGAATTTAAAAAGGTCATTCATATGGACCCTCTTCTTTGCTCCTCCTCCTCCTCCTATAACCTTTAAAAAATGCTTATCGTAACTGGTGTTTTCCTTTAACAAGCACAAAAAAAAAAAAAAAAAAAAACAACAACAACAACAAATACCATTACATGCAATAATTATAATTTTTATATATCATAAATAAAAAACCTTTTATAACTAGAAGCAAAAATAAAACAGAATTTAAAAGAATTACATTTCAGAAAATTTATATTTCTAGCTATCTGAAGCAGTTACAATTGGAGTAAACAGGTCCTATTGGAATACAAGTCTAATGTTCACAGAGAGCGTATAGACTAAGTTGAAGTGGGCGTCTCATACGATAGCCTGCCAGGATTGAAAATGGACACTACAACACATGAAACTAGTGTGAGTCTATGATGAAGAAATGATATGGTATAAAGAAATATTATAAGATTACTTATCCACATCATATATGCTATGGATAGTCACCGTGGCATATAACATGCAACCTACAAGACTTATCATAACCAAATTTTGCAACATCCATAAGCAATCAACAAAAGAGAATGATAACATGGAATAGGCATTCCAAATAGTGTGTTACACGCAGAGAGACGGATTCTTCTGAAGAGTCATCTCCACCGTAGATAATGATATTTTTGTCTAATCTAAAAAGATCAGATTTGATATCATTTATTTAATCAAGATATTAAGATTTATTTCATTTGAAAATCTATATGGATCACAAAGTCCCAGAAGTTATCTTTAGATAATCTTATCAATTTGTATTTGTTGTGGCTAATAACCTGAAATTCCAAGGTGATTTCTAAGATTATAAAATTAGGTAAGAAGATGACTATCATAAGTCATAACTGACTTGAATTTGATAAAATAACAGTGACTTATTAGAAGCGTAAGGTTTGGTAATGGAATTGATTCTATTAAAAATATCTTTTATTTTATATTATATAATATTATATTAGAGAAATGTTCACATAAAAACAATTTTACTACAGTTGCAGAAGAAATGCTTGATTTGATAGGAACTTATAAAATTTAATTCATTTATTTTATGTCTGATACTACTTATTTTATTATAATTAAAAATATATTATTTAGAGGCTTAAGCGAATCATAAAAAAATATCTGAACTGAGGGTAGATGTGAATGCTACACTCGGGTACAAGAGTCACGGTCTGTTTGTTTGGTTCTTAGATGCTTGTTGGTCGTACAGGCAATCCCAGTAATAGTTTGGATTTGTTTTCGGGAAAACAGAGTCGTCGAGCCCTGCGAAGGTAGAAACCGACAGTGAACCTTGTCCCTTCGCGATCGCCAGCTGTGGGAACGCGGCCATTCATAGGACGACATGATTTTCTTCTCGTGCAAAAATCTAAATCACTTTTCTCTGTTTACGTCCTTTCATTACTTTGCTGCTATCTTTTTCGACACGTGTTCGTATTTTCCTACAACGACGTCAAAAAAGACTCGTGTCAACTGACTATTTTCTTTATCTTTTTTGTACAATGCCTTTTTTCTTTTTAATTATTTCTCCTCTTATCAATTATTTTATTTTTAATCATTATTTTTATTACTTTCTAAGATGTTACTATATTTCACTTTGTTCTTTTAATATTTTGTTATATTCTTTTCTTCGCCTCTTCCACGGCTATCCAAACACACTTTGATTGGAAAACTAATGTGTGTTTGAGTTTTAGCCCAATAGCTAGATGTTGAAATAAAAGATAGTATTATTTTGAGATTTTTATGTCAGTCAACTACAGTTTTTTTGCAAAGGCATTGGCCGGAATTGGTAAGCTCAAGAACCAACATCTCTAATATCTTTATTAAATATGGTGTGCTTGTTTAGCAAGAGCTTAGCTTTTCTTTTGAAAAAAAAAATCCATCTCTTGAAAACAATTTTACTCTTTCGATTATTACTTTTTTTAAGTAAAATTATTTATTTTATTTTATTCAATTGATAACTCGCATGACCTTTAAAATGCTGACATAATTTCTTTTCATTTAGAAAATTATTTATTTCATGGAACAAGCACTTAAATAAGAAAACATAGAAAAAAAGAAGGGTTTCTTTTTCTGAAGACGCGGCCATACGGATCAACATGCTAGGTTTCACGTGAAGGGTTGGTTACATGATTGCTTTCCCATGGCTCCACTTGATTTTCGTGACATGCAAAAACCTAGAAGAAAAGGACGCGACTCTTCGTCGCTTCTGTCTTTATTGCTTCAACCTTTTAATTTTATTTTATTTGGTACGCGTTTATACACCTGATGATATTTTCCGACAGTGACCCAATATGAATTGAAATTATCGGCGACTTTTCACCCGAGTAAAGAATAATGAAGTCAATGTAACTACCTTTCTTTTTATTTTTCATACACTGCTTGACGTACTTGCATGTCTGATTTTTGGCCTAAGAACTACCTTCATTTTGTCCTAAAGTCGAACGAAGTTAGCGAGGGCATTGGTGGGAATTGGTCAGCATAAGGTCTGATATCTCTTATACTTGTTAAATGGGGCACATTAACAATATTAGTTAGGGTAGTTTTTTTCAGCAATAAACCTAGATTTCTAAGGCAAAATGCCAAGTTTCCTCTCTATCATGCAAATTTATTTATGCTACGCCAAAATGGGATGGGCAGCACTGAATCATGGCCCATCTATGATATATAGTTTATGAATTGTTAGTATTCTTCATGTCGGAGGCAGAGCAGTGTCGGTCTGCTGCTGCTTCTGTGGATTGCTGCTTGCCGTTGGCGTCCACGTCAATTGATTCATCATGCACTTCTGTCATATGCCATGATTGTGGGTTTGCGGCTGTTCTGTGGATTGCTGCTTGCCGTCGGCGTCCACATCAATTGATCCATCGTGCATTTCTGTCATATGCCATGATTTTCGGTCTGCTGCTGCTTGTGTGGATTGCTGCTTGCCGTTGGCGTCCACGTCAATTGATCCATCACGCAATTCTGTCATATGCCGTGATTATCTATCTGCAATTCATATTCATTTCTCTGCATTCGATATTTTATTTTATCATCAATGGGATTGCCTGATTCTTCGGCTGGACATATCGTGGCAACCAACAGAGGCGTCTCCATCTTATCTGCTACAGACGTCAGCGTCCAACCGTCATAGATGGGTTCGTAGCTTTCTTTTTGCCATCTCTTCTTGTCACATCTTCCAGCTATAAAGACACCATTGCTTTCACTGCAGTAAATTGTAGTAAGGTAGCTATGTTCTCTTGGCATCTTATTCTTCCATAATCTCTACTTCTCCCACTACCACATGTTAGGCTGTCAAAAAACCATGCCTGGGATCCTCTTCTACCGCTGATTCAAAATTGAAATGGATGGCATCCTCTTCTACGGCTGATTCAAAATTGAAATGAAGCCATGTTTCAAGAAAGCATTTAGTTCACAAATCGGATGCCGCTTTTTGCATAACAAAACCAACGGTGTTGAGACATTTATAAATGATGCATTGTTCTTCTTAGCTAGGCATTCGTGTAACCTTGTCAGCATTGGAAATTCCAATCGAAGCAGACGGGAGTTCTTGTCCATCGACAAGATAACGGTCATTTGTGCAAACCAGACGGGTTCGGATGAGTTAGATGCAACATTTGCTCGTGCCGCCAAGACAAATGGTGAAGATGTTTTATACTAACGTGCCATGCAATCGAGGCGGCAACAGCGAGGCATTCTGCCCGTGCAGCCAAGAGAGTTTATCAAGGGTATTTTGTCTAATGAGCAATGCCTTTGCCCGCGCAGTTGAGCAAGTGATGGCTGTGCAGTTGGAAAGCCAGCCAAACGTGCAGTCAAACTATTCGTCAGGGTAGAGGCCAACCCATGAAGATGAAGTTCAGTATACATTGCAAACCACTCAACTGAGAAGAGGTGCATTCAAGTGGTGCAACCAAATAATCATGCGATAATATTCATATCAACCCCAAGGTACCAGGCCGTGATCACCAAGTTAAGAACATTTAAGCAGATGCATTGATTTCATAATTGAAGTCCACACAAAGATTGTGTAATGAATGCAAACAGATCATCTACTAATTGAAACCAATGGCGTGAAATGAAACATCATGCATATGATTTGGTTGGAGCTGATTTATAATCATCGGCATCGTCCAGAGTTTACGCCTATTCTTTGGATTGGATGTGCTCCATATGATTGTTATGGGAACAAATTTGTTGCCAAGACGTCATAAGTGGAGTTTAATTTTTTATTTTTTATTTTTATTTCCATTTGCAAAGGCATGAAAGTCAAGCAATAAGGAGTCCACTTTAAAGCTTGGACACAACAGTGGAGACATGCATGTGGTGCTAACTTTCAAAGTTGAAATTTTGGCATTTTTATTATTGTTATTACCATTTTCAAAGTCATAAAAGTCAAGCAATGTAAAGCCCACTTTAAAAGCTTGGCCAAAGAAGTGGAGACATGTACGTTGAAAGGATAAGTCATGAAATGGCATTCCATGGTCCGCTGACCACATTAAATGGTGTTACAAATTTTAAAATTTAGCAAAATAATTCAACATGCCTAGCATACTCAGATGGTATAGTTGATAGGGCCCACCAAAGATTTAACCACGAAAAAGAAAGGTCATGAAATATTTTTAATGAAATTGGAATTAAATTAGAATTCTAAAATTTCATCCAAAATGATGATTATTTAAGTATTTTGAAACTTCATATGGTATTTCTAATTATATCAGAAAATGCATATATAACCAATGTATTCAAAAATTTTGCAAAAATTTCATTGCATTTACATGTTGCAATAAAAAATACACATTCCAAATTGTCCCTTGACGTTGCAGTTAGGCTCTTGCTCGAACGTATTAGCTACGCTCTAGGCCCCCCTTTTAAGACGTGCTTGCAAGATGTGACAGTCAGGCTCCCCTGCAAGATGTGACAGTCAGGCTCCTTTCCAAGGCGTGATAGTTAGGCTTTCTTCTAGGACATGATAGTCAGACTCCCTTATAAGATATGGCAGTTAAGCTCCTTTCCAAGGCATAACAGCCTGGCTTCACTTTCCAAAAATGTCCATAGGAGTGCAACCAAGGCATGATTTCCCAAATTGCCCCTAGAGGCTTAAAAACTATAAATAGCCCTTCTTTTGATCTTACAGAAGAGAGAATTTCTTTTAGACTGGAGCTTTGAGGATTCTACAAGAGGCAAGTATCTTCCCTAACACAAATAGCCTTTGGCCACTGGTAATTTCTCTATCATGGTCCCCCCATGGTATGCACATGGGTCCCATTCATGTTGTGGTAATGGTAGGTCTTACATGATTAATGGATAATAGGATAATGCCGTATTAGACACTGAAAAACATATTAAAATCTGTTTAAACACTAATTAGACCTTGTAAATGGAAGAATTGCTTTGAAAACTAATTATGATGTTTGGAAAATGATGACATTATCTTAAATTAATTAAGAACCATCATTAATACTAATTACTATTATTAATGCCAATCATGATTAAGCTTAATTAATTTAAAGTATAATTAGGCTTAATTCATTTAACCTAATTTTATGATCACTCACAGGATAATGGTAGAGATCGCTCGCCTTTAGTTTTCCATAGGATATTAAAAAATATTACCCATCAAATTATTCAAAAGCCTAAGTCTAGGATCGAGTCACTGAGTGATGACTCACTAAGTCATTGAGTCATGACTCACTCAGTCAAAACTTAGCAAAATCATTTTATTCCAATCATTCAAAAGCCTAAGCATAGGACTGAATCATGACTCATCGAGTCAAACCATAGTAAACACCACTCCATCAAATCATTCAAAAGCCTAAGTCTAGAATCGAGCTATTGAATAATGATTCACCGAGTTAAACCTTAGTAAATGTCATTCATCTAATCATTCAAAAGCCTAAGTCTAGGACCAATTCATTGAGTCGTGACTCATTAAGTCATGGCTCACTAAATCAAACCTTAGTAAAACCACTTTATTCAATCATTCAAAAGCCTAAGTCTAGGTCGAGTTAATAGTTCATGACTGACTGAGTCATAACTTACCGAGTCAAACCTTAGCAAATGTCACTCATCCAATCACTCGAGCACCTAAGTCTAGGATCGGGTCACTGAGTCATGACTCATCGAGTCAAACCTTAGTAAAACCACTTCAAATCAGCCAAACTCAGTCAATCTGGTCCACTCTTTCTAAGCTTCTTATGGATAATATAGAAAATTGACCAAAATCTAGTTAATTTGGCCTCATTTTTTATAAGCTTCTCATGAGTAATGTGAGAAAGTTGACAAAAATTCAGTCAACCTAGCCCATTCTTCTTAAGCTTCTCATAGGCAATGTGGTAGAGTTGAGTAAAATCTAGGTTACCTATTTTCTTTTGGTCTCTTTCAGGTATAAACACAATAGAGATCACCTGGTCCTGAGTCCTTCTAGGATATACTTTTGGGTTACAAACCACTTACTCTCTTTATGGTTTCTTACAGTTTAAATAAGAGAAATCACCTAGTCTTGATTCCTTCTGGGATATACCAATTGAATCAAAATACATAATCTTTAGGTTGACCTAGAGTCTAGAAATTTAGTTTAGAGTCATTTCACCCTCTTCGCCTATTGGCTTGAGGTGATCCACTCAATTTTAAGTAATTGCAATGTGCTTGGCGACCCCAAAAATAACACATATTTATTTTGAGAGAGTATATTTTATTTTTGGGTCTCTATTAAGGGTTTTCTTCCTTTATGAAGATGTAATTAGGACTACTTATGATTTGGAATGTGAATATGTAATTTTTTGGTGTAAACACATGCAAGTGTAATTAATCGAGGACATCAATAAAAATAAAAGTAGTCTAATTCATTCCAAATGACAAAATCTTTTTATTCTATTTTTGTTCCTATGTTTACAAAAATGGTGAACCTGATGTAAAACATCTCACTGATCATCTTTAAGGAAAAATAATACGTTGCATTTTAGAGACCATATTCTTTTCTCGAATTGACTAAATCTTTCTTTTATCTTTGTAGATTTTCAGTCATTTCCACGTGCACTCTCGTTCTTTTTCAAGCTTAATTCTAATGGCGTCATCACTTACATTCGGATTCCTGTCAAGTGGTGGCTTTACCATCAATACCCCATGTAACTTCGATAGGAGTATCCCTCACTCTTTTATCATGTTGCCAACCGGTCAAACACCGGTGATTTACAAGAGGGAATCAGATTCAATTCCTCTCTCACCCAGGGCTACGTCAGCAGCTTCTAAAACAATTCCTATAGCACCCAAGGTTACTCAGTTGGTTTCCAAGGCTGCTTTTCCTACCTCAAACTCTATCAATAATGAGGTTGGAGAAAAGAAGCATAAAAAGAACAAAAGATGAAGGAGGAAGGCTAGTCCTCCTCCTACTTCTTGAGTTGTTAGAGATTAAACTATCTCTGACGCTGCTCTAAGAAGTTCCAAAATTAGAAGTAAATGAGCTTCTTCCCACGTTAAGTAAAAGATGAAGGGGGTAGTTCTCTACTTTCTTAAGACGATGAAGGGGAGGCAGACACAAGCTCCCATTGACCCAAACATGCTAACCTCTTTAGGAGATATGTGTTGAGCAAGACTCCCAAAAGATGTACTCACCCTTCCAAAGGAATTGGGAGGAGGCTGACAAAGAGGAACAAGTCTAAGAAGAAGTTAACCCATAGGATGTCTGTCCAAGAAAAGAAAGAAGGATGGAAGCTATCATCTAAAAAGCATACTATAATCAGAACAAAGTCGTCACCTCCCCAAGATGATTATTTGGGCGATAATATATTTGGTATCCTAGGGAATTTCTCTTATTTTTAGAGGAGAGAAATTAACAGGAAGACACCCTTCAGATGCTAAGAAAGGCATCCAAGATAGAAAAAAGAGAAAGAAGGGCTAACTCTAGTAGCCCTAAAAAAAGAGAATAGAAAAATATGAAGGTGCGACCCTTTAGCATCTGCACCATTTCACATGACAAGGATCCATAACTAACACTATCCAACCCACCTCATTTGAGGATGGTTACGAGGTTAATGGCTAGGCTTATGGTGCCTCCGCTAATGTTCCATTCTTTGCTAGAGGACATCGAGAGAGAGGATTAGGCGTCCACACCTCCTCATCAATTGATGCATAATTATCAAACCTTCCTGATAGTTATGTCATACATGACCGAGGGTAATGTGACTGCTACATTTATAGAAGAAATAACTAAATGACTAGAACAACTAGAAGCTAAAAATTGGCATTTGTGAGAGTTATGCATGCAACAAATGCTTGCCAGAGATTGCCCACTTCCAATTTTTCATAGGATATTGGAAAATATCACCCATCAAATCATTCAAAAGCCTAAGTCTAGGACCTATTCACATAGTCATGACTCACTGAGTCACTGAGTATGACTCATCGAGTCAAACCTTAGCAAAACTACTTCAAATCAGTTAACTCCAATCAATCTAACCCACTTTTCCTAAGTTTCTCATGAGCAATGTGAGAAAATTGACCCAAACCCAGTCAATCTAACTCACTCTTTCTAAGCTTCTCATAAATAATGTAAGAAAGCTAACCAAAACACAGTCCTTATCCACTCTTTCTACGCTTCTCATCGGCAATGTGAGAGGGCTAAGCAAAATCTAGGTTATTTATTTTCTTCTGGTCTCTTTCAGGTCTAAACACAATAGAGATCACCCGATCCTGAGTCCTTCCAAGATATACCAATTAGGTCACAAGCCAACTACTATCTCCATGATTTCGTACAGTTCAGGTAGTAGAAATTACTCGATCTTAATTCTTTTCGGGACATATCAATTAGATCGAAATACTCATTCTTTAGATTGGCCTAGAGTCTAGAAATCTAGTTTAGAGTTATGTCACCCTCTTTACCCATTGGCTTAAGGCAATCTATTAAATTTCAAGTCATCACAATGTTTAATGACTCCAAAGATAACACGCATTTATTTTGAGAGAGTGTATATTTTATTTTTTTAGCTTCTATAATGCATTGTACTTTTTCTTTTAATGAAGAATTTTATTTCTTTGTGGAGATGTAATTAGGACTACTTGTAGTTTGGGATATGAATATGTAATTTTTTAATGTATATACATGCAAGTGTAATTAATCGAGGACATCAATAAAAATAAAAATTATTTAATTCATTCCAAATGACAAAATTCTTTTGTTCCATTTTTGCTTCATTATTTACACTACATTACTTATTATGTCACATGCTTCCTCTTTCGTTGGTAGTAATATTTTTTAATTTTATATACCTATCAAATCTAACTATTCATTCATGAAGGGAAAAGCATCATAGTAATGCCTATTGAGTGTATATATTACATTTGTTGTACAACTATAAAACTTTAGCAAATGCCCCAATTTAAGATATGGGATTAATTAATATTGTGACTTAACATAATTAAATGATCTAATTGACCTCCTAATAATTAGAAGAAGCATTATCGCAAGTCCACTAAAAACTAACTTGACAAACTTTCGATCTCTAACAATAGTGCAATAATTCTAGAGTATAATCTATATGACTTGTCTATGAAATTTGCAATAAAGTTTGACAAACTTTATGAATTTCTCCAATCAAGAGTGAAAAATTCCTCTCATTGACTCCATGAATGGGAAAAGATGTGGAAAAAATATTTGAAAAAATAAGGTCAACAAAGGAGTGATGTGATGTGATATAAAGTAATAATTAAAAATAAAGTGAATGTAGATAAAATAGCTTGAATTTTATATAAAATAATATGACATAATGATTAAAAATATAAATTATAATAGATAAAAGGAAGATTATTAGGTAGTTAATATAATAAATCATCAAAATGTGTATAAAAATGGGCAGGAAAAAGTAAAAAAGTTTTTTACGCTTTTTTTCTCCATTATCAAACAAACCTAAAATCGACATCTATGAGAAATTTTCACAAAACACAATAGCATAAAAGTAAAAATAATAAAAGAAAAAATGTATTAATTTTTTCATTTGAGCTATTGTTCAAGATAATTGGATCGAAACTCAGTTAAATTAGCTTGCTTAAGATCATGTTTCAATCCAAATCGATTTAAAATTTTAGTTGATCTCAACTCTTCCCAAATAAAGTAGAGAACCAATTCAACCCTTTAAACTAAACGACATAGTGAATAGAGGGAGAACGAATTTGTCTTAGTTTGGTGGAGCTTGAATCGAACTCAAGCTACTGTCATCATTTTTAAAAAATATTTCAATCGAGGGTTTCAAACATTACTATTTAGCAAGTGAGAAGGGAACGGAAAGAAGCATCAAGACCTTCAAAAAATGCTATTAAAATTTTACTTTATTTCTAATTATATCTCCTATATATTTGTAACACCCCGCCTAAGAGTCTATACGTTTTACCATTACCCTATATTTTTCCCGTTTGTAAGGAAGAATTCTACCAAAAATCCAGCAGAGTCTACTCTAAAATATAAGGATCTACACCTAGCATACATTTAATTATATAAAATCTATGTTTCGATAATTATAAAATAATAATACTAACAACAAAACTCAACCCACACCTACAGCTGTCTGCCCAAGATTGGAACCAATCATGATGGTAATTTACATTCCTGGAATAATACAATTTCAATTATAATAATATAGTTAAGTCATTATGACATGCCAAATATTTGATTATACATTATATGAAATCTTTTGAATACAATTACTAATGACACAATCAGATTACATTTCTCATTTGTACTAATAGAAGAAAAACATCTTCAAATATTACTTCTTAGCCTCAACCAATTGTTAGGCTTCATTGCTTGACTTATTCACTAAAAATATAGATAAGAAGGCATAAGTCTCAGGTGAACTTAGTAGGCACATTACTAAACAATAATCAATCAGAAATCACATGTTCTAGACCAGAACATAAATATAATATAACAATATAATCACTCAATGAATATACATCCATGAGGCTCCAGTCCTCTATATTCCAAGATACACATTCTATGCCCTTTAGGAGTATTATGACTTTAAATACAATTCTTGGAATACTTCCCATTCCATGTATATACACAATCATCCAATTATCATATATGACATTCTGGGATACTCAAAATTTTCTCTAATTCTTACATTCATGCATATACAACAAAATAAGATTTATGGGATAGTTCTTATTCCGGTAACTCATCAATACAGTATACACAATCATGGGATATACTCTTCTTATCTATTCCATCTAGTACAAACTTGGAATATTCTTTATCCCTTTCATTTATACATCAATACATAAGAATAAGAGACATTATACATACATACGGGATACCATTTATCCCTAACATTCATATATTCATAAAACTTAATAAACACTCACATCTATCAAGACATGGGATATCCACTGTGTCCATTAGCCTACACATGCATATACATACACTAGTATCATGTGATGTTCACTATTCCCAATTAATTATACATGCCCAGATTCAAACAAATGGGATAATCAATATTCCTATCCATTATACATACAACCAAGAAAGAGCTTACTTACCTCATGATTCGTGAAGTTCTATAACTTTTTAAGCTCCATACCTTCCCTTTGGTTAATATTCCTTTACATACAATAATTTTATTTATTTACATAGGCAACTATAACAAATTCATATCCAATTAATCAGTTATATTTCTAGATACTATAATTGATCCATTGTTAAATCCATATACCTTCAAGTGTATAATTGCACTTTAACATTAACCATGAGACCATCTAACTTATGTTTCTCTTTGATTATTTTCTAATTGGGTAATTCATATATTGAATACATCAAATTAATGCCTCTTTACTCGCCAAACACAAGTTGTAATATGGTTAGTCATTCATATCACTTCTCTCATGGAAGCATTTTATCAAACATCTTGTAAGCATTATTATTTCATACCAATTCAATAAAGTATTCAAAGGATTTTCTTTCCAACCATACATGCTTATTGTATAACATAATTATTAACTTATAATCATGAAAATAAGCTAATTATATCCTTAATTTATCCAATTTGTTATTTAAACACTTTATACACAAAAGCTCCTTTCAGACGCTAACTAGGTCATGGTCCAAAATCAGCTTTTTCACCCTTAAACAAGCCCTAAACCAAAATAATCTATGAATTAATCATTTTTTTCATGAGTTTAGCAATAAATCCCCATCATTTCACCAAAAATTACTATTCATAAAACCCTAATGAGCATAAATTATTTCAAAATCATCATAATTAAGAAATTAATCATATTTCCCACAACAATTATCCATAAACCATAAAATCTCCCCAAATTTCACTGTTTATGAAATCTACAAAACCCTAACTTAGTAAAAACTATGATTTCAATTACAGAAAACCAACTTACCACCAAATCCAAGTGTAGCTTCCATCCATGGACAAGATTCCAAACTTAATACGTCAGGTAGCTCCCTCCATTTGCAGAAAATCAAGTTTTTTTTTCCTTTACCTATAGTCAAAATGGCTAAAACTTGGGATGAGTTTCATGGTTGATGACTCTCATGCATAGATTATCTTCCTTTCTAACTAAAATGGTAAGGAATTTATATCTAAAGAATTAAGTTTTAAGGCTAGGCATAGGGAAAGAAGAATTGAAAAAAAAAGAAAAATAGCTTAAAAATCCAAAAAATCAATTTACCGCACCGCTGGTGCCGTAGCCCCAGATTTTGGTCCCTCCTTGCCATCCCGAAGCTCAACCTATTACCAACCAAGAATAATCTTAGAATTTTAGTCATAACTTCCTCATATGATATCTGAATTACATAATTCTTAATACGTTATAAAGATAATTTTAAAATATACAACTTTTATTTTTATAACTTTTGTAATTTAACCTGCATTGTAAGTCATTTAGCTTCAAAGCGATGCCTTTTGTTTCAACAAAATATAAAGTATTAAAGATAATTATAGTATTTTGGCTTTAACTTTCTCATTCAATATCCAAATCATATGATTCTTAACTCATTGAAAATTTAATTTAAAGATCTATAACTTTTGTGTTGAACAATTTTCCTAAATCATCCATCATATATGCAAAAAATTAAATGTAAGTGACACCTATATTATATTCAGCTTCACGCTCTCATGCACTTGTACTTAAAACATAAATTAACTTCAAAATTTTAAATTAGTTCATATCCATCGTGCAATCTTTCCCAATACCTTCTCTTATTTTAATGCCCCGGGTATTACAATATTATTCTTTTTAGCGTCTTTTCCCCATTCGGAAGGGGACCCTTTATTGTCCATTTAAGTTTCCTGTGAAGTCAATTTTTTAAATCTTGACTAAAGAAGTGGTGTTACATGTAATGAATAAATTGGATTTAGACTACATATCCTTGTGGGCTCAAATAAACTATTTGCATAGAAATTTGCATGGTAACATTCTAACATTATCATGGAATCACGCCCTTTTCATTAGTACTTGTGATACATTGTCAAGTAGTTGCATTACAATTTTTTCTCACATGAAGCCCACTTTGTAATTTTCAGAAAAAATTTCATGGAACGGATTTTGTTTTATTTTTCTCATGTTAATTAAAGAAATTGCTATTGCCAAAGCCAACTGTACAGTGAAGCCATGTGAAAGAAAATTATAAAGGCATTGGAAGTATCTAATGTGCAGCACATTAAGATTTTAAGGATCTAACTTGACTGGCTTCCTATTCCCAACTTCAGTAAACCGTAAAACGGCTACCAAAACTTCCCACTTAGAATTACGTTACACTAACGATGCATTTCGTCTTTTAGCATTGAAACAGTCAATCTTGATGTTTTAGAAAAGAGAAGCCAATTAAAAAACCAACACAGACCAAACTACAAGATCGTGATACAGAGACCTTCATTTCTTCAAAAGAGCAATAGAAAATACTCTTTATTGATGACCCCATTGGCCGGAACTGCAACAGAAGAAGTGACATGCATTCATCAGCTTTAAAAACCCTCCTGTTTTATTCATATTCCAGCCAGAAAATCTACAATAAGCCTACATTTTCTGACAGCTTTTTGCCTAGCTGAGCTTAAATTGAAGCGATCTTTTCAATTACATTTTCAACCAAATCAGCAAAGATGTCACCAACAGGCACATCTGTTTTGGGATCAAATGGGAATGGCTTCTCTGGTTCTGTTGCTTCTAGAATGGCATCAATTGGAATCTTGGATTGAGATCGCTCCAAAGGCACCCGGGGATGATAGTACTTCTCAGGGTCTGAACAGTAATCCTGAAACAATTTGGCTACTTGCTCAGACTTAAACTGCATTAATGACTAGACAATGACTATCCACTGATACTCATAGATCAACTTCCAAACCGCAATCTAGACAACATATGGGCTTGTGTGAAACATTATTGTTTTCTGTCTGATCCAAAATCAGGTTATACTGCTTACATTAGGTTTGTTCAAGAACCCAAAATCTTGAATCAGTGTAAAGCTTGGTTGAACTTGGACAAACTAAACAGAAAAATAAAGATTCAATCCATACTTGCTGATAAACTAAAAATAAGGGAGATATTGAAAACAATTAAAATGCAATGCAAATGAAAAACATCTAATAGCATCACAAAGATTATGTTTATTACTGACTTAACACCTCGGCTTTGTAAGTGGTGATGGTAATTGCTGATGAAAATCCCCATCTACCTGAATATGGAATATTTCAAAAATGCTGGTTGTTTGGTTAAGTTGCTTAGTTCAGTCAACAAATTTTCAAGCAAAGTCAGCAAGTAGAAAAATGATAGGTTGCTGAAAACATGGTTGGCAAAAGAAAATTACTAGAGTTAATAATCCTTGCATATTGACTCGATTACATGTGCTGCATTGTATGGAGAATAAGAAATTGATATAAAAATTGAGAAACAGAGATCTGACTACCTGATCCGCGTGCATTTTCCTTACAAATGTCTTGAATATCTTGAAATTCTTTCCAGACAAAAGGGTATCAGACAGCCGCAGATATGTCATTGCGGCAATCCGAAGCTTTGGTGCTCCATTCGAGTTAATACCATTTGGCCTTGCATTCTTCAGGATCCGGTTATATGCCCGTCTGTCATATCTTGAGAGTGCATTTTAGCATCCAACGTCAATGTTTTCTCTCCAACCTGCACTGAATACCTGTAAACATCTCAAAATGACAAAGAAGGTTGCTTAGCTCCCCAAATCCAAGGATTCTGCACAACAGATCTGCGCACTTCAAATCACAGTCCTTGATTAAGATGGAAGCATCAAATGACAAGTGGACTTGAAAATAAAATTTTCTTACCTGCTGAACGAGCTCCTCAGATCCGCTTTTCACTTCTGCACGGTGTTCTGAGTCTCTCATCTCAACGCATGTAAAATTCAATATAGCATAATGGCTAGACAGCATTCTAGCTAAGGGTCTGTAGCCATCTCGGTTGTCATGATTGTAGAATCCTGCTGTGAGTTCAGCAGCATGGTTCGGAGCTTTGTACCACCAATGAATTCCTGACACCTGATACAGAATTAAAAACATAAACAGCCTAAACATAAATGATCACTGCTTAGGCAGAAGGATTTTAGTTCTTTCTTTTGTAGTTCTGTAGGGACTAACTGATTCTTCTCAATCCATTTGGACCATGGCTGTAAAGCAGCAATCACATCCCTTAAAGATCAGTTTCTCTTAAAACATAATATTGAGGATGTTCATTAATGCTATGACCAAGAATACCTTATAGAACCCATTAATACCTCTGAGGGAATCCCAGTTTTTGGATGGATATTTGCAACCCAATCCTCTGATGCCTTACCTTGCACGATATAATGGTAAACTTTCGTGATATTTCAATGACCAAAAGGATGACTGTTTGCGCCATTTTTTTAACACCAAAGAGCTTGCCTTGACATCTGTGCCAGTTGCACTATCGCAAAGATTTCATCAAACAGTCACCTCATTCCTCATCATCACAGGAAACTTCGTGCAATTAACCTCGATGAGACCTAATTTTCCAATGAGTTTGGTCAAAATCTTTCAGACTCAAACTAACTTTTGGGTAGTTTTTAGCTTTTTGGAAATGAAGAAAATACTAACAAAGAGAGAAGTTATGTAATTTTAAGATTATGAGATAATGACTTGAACTAGCCGTAAGACAAAGACTAAAAGCAGACATGCAATGCTAGCCTTGGCTGCCAGCTTGAGTTTATAGCCCAAGAAAATCTTGTTGGCCTCATCAAGGATCTGATCACCATGATTAATCAACATGTTTGAGTACCATGTTAGGAAAAAATTGCCTTTCTCTGTGAGATACGTCCAGTTTGTGTTGAAGAACCCTGTAGCATTGGGTGTATCACTGTACTCGCCCGCATCATCAGGTAGGTCCCATTCAGGATGGCCTGCTTTGGTTGCAGCCTCTTTGAAATCCACTTTTAAATATTTGTCATAGCACTGCATAAATTTTCACATAATATCGTTAAATTGACTTGCAACATAATTTATGTTTGACAGTCAACCAGGAGTTTAACAGTGTTTTCAGTTGTGTAAATTGTTTATCTTTTCGTGATTGTGTTGGCTGAGTTTCTGCAAAATAAAACCTAATTTCATGTTATTCGCTGAAATCAATACATGCAAATTAATGGAAATGAAAACTAATGAAACCTACTGCTCAGCTTTTCACCCAGTTTACAGATCTAGATGCATGGTTGGTTATCAAAGCCACTGATCTAACCATTATGGGAGCACTATACAAACATTATATCCTCAGTTAATCAGCAGTGACTTTTTGAGATAAATTCTGTATAAGACTATGAAAGTAGGTTATTTTCTGCTTTTGGACACTAATGTTAACTATGAAGAGATCTTGATTATGAGCCAAGCAGTGAAACTGGGCTGGGCAATTGTCCTGGGACCTATCCGCAAATGTGATGATGAAAGAGATCCAGGTTGAATGGATAATCCACTCATGTCAAGGCATGTTTGGATGGAATAAAGGTCCCATGAAGATCGTCGTCACCATTAACAGATATTTAGTGCAATGAGCCAACCAGTGGAACTGGGCTGGGCAATTGTCCTGGGACCTTTCTGCAAATGTGATGATGAAAGAGATCCAGTTTGAATGGACAATCTGCTCCATGTCAAGGCATGTTTGTGTGGAAGAAAGGTCCCATGAAGATCGTCTTCACTATTAACAAATTTTTAGTACAATTAGGAGCAAATCAAGGTTTCATAGGCATCAGTGAAGTATTATTACCACGCTCCCATCATTCAAAAAAACCCCATAAGCAAGATAAAATCAACCTATCTTGTAATTAATCACTAAGAAATATCAAAGAAATCATATCTCATTCTCTTGGTCCCTACACGCCATTGCACGGAGGGTCAGGCCTATATCATTAAAAAAGAGCCATCTTGGATCCAAATTAGGGCATTTAGTTCATGGATCTGGCCTGAGACAAACTGTAGTTTGACGATTCCAGTGAAATAAAGGTTTAGTTCTTTTTTTATTCTTACTGGAATGATACTAGGGCTAACAGAAAAGTCGTGTTATGAATACCTGAAATTCTCCAATTTCTGGAAACACCCATCCTTGAGACTCTGAATAAGAAGGATATCTTAGCTCACCAGCTGGGCCAAGCCCCTTCTCTATATCTATGAACAGCTCTGATTCCAAAAAATCTGCCATATTCTCCTTAAAGCTTTTCATATAGTCACCATAAAGCTGCCATCAGCATCAGAACTTGGTAAATACAAGAAAACTTTCCCTGAGTTATGTTATAAAAAAAAAAATCCTCTGTACATTTTTTCTTAGAATTGATCTAGTAGGTTACATGAGACAAATTTCAATGCACCTAGTTGCAATCGAAAGATCGCAACCAACTTGTCATGCATAATGAAAACCAAGTCTTAGTAAATCAAACCTGCACGGCAGTGCGACCACCAAAGAGGGGCTGATTATCCACTCCAAGGCTGAGATATTCGATATTCCTATTTCCTCTTCTGTTGGTATAGTAGATATCTGGATTAGATTCTCCAACTTCTCTAACCCATTTTGGTATGGGGATGTTACCAATATCCCCCACATTCCCACCACATTGATGGAACGACATGATTGCCTGCAACTTCGGTCCACATTCTTGTACAAGCTCAAACAAGCTTCGGTATGCTCTCCAATCATACTGCTCTGGGCACTTGTTCTCTACAATTCCCCACCAGACATCCACCATCACACCGTCCACATTGACTGACCTGAGCTGCTTGAGCTGCTTCCTTAGCTCTTCTTTGCCTTCAAGTACATTTTCAACTGAAATAACATTCAACTAGTCCAAAACAAGTGCAGAGTATTAGATCGGAGAAAGAGTTATATTTGCTGAGTTTATCTAACATATTTGGACTCAACCATCAATATTTTCTGTTTATTGATTAGCAGTTACCAAACTAATGTTCTTTCAATATTATTCTAAAATCCAAGTACTGAAATTCCAATTTTCATGGTATTAGAATAGAAGGGCTAGATGATCTCCTTGGTATAGATCTTTTTACATCTGCAAAAGAAAAGTGGGAGCAAACAGATGGTTGGAGTTGTTGCTATACATTTTCCGGTTGTCGAAAAATCAACTAGGTGGGTACATGACTGTGAAGAATTAGGTGAATGTGATAGCTAACAAACTCATAAAACACACACAGATTTACATAGAAAACCCCTTGAATGGGAAAAAACCACAGGTAGAGGATAGAAAGTTTTACTATATCAAAGATTCAGTACAATCAAGAGAAGAAAAAAATAAAAACTACAACAAAATAGAAATCTTCAAAATTCTAAACTATCTTTCTTTATAGAAATAATGTGTATTTATAGAAAACCTTAGTCTCATTCAAAATCTCATATGCATATAGATTTTATTCAAATAACTTTGTACAAAATTTCTAAAATTCATCCACACACAAAACTGTCAAAATACGTCCGTAAGAGATATCTGTTGTTGGCGCCACCAGCACTACTTCGCTGCTTGTTGTTGTGCCGATAAAATCTTCCAATGCCGCTAGCTCTTGATTGGTGCCTCCAGCGCCAAGTTGCTGTCCATGATGGCATAAGGTTCATAACATGGGGGCGGAGCCCGATACCCCCGAGAAGATCATGATGGGCTATGAGATTGGGCTTAGCGGCTCAATCTCTCCGCTATCACTAAAGATCTTCATGAAAAATTCATAAATATCACACCGTGAGATTTTCGAACTAACCAAATAGAATTTGGGTCACCACATGCTAACAATGACAAAGCCCATTACATAATTATTGTACATAATTGTGAATTGTAGGTGTGTTTGGATGCTCAAATAGATGAAAATGCAATAACCTTTAGTTGAATTCTCTATTGCAGGTGTGTTTGGATGCTCAAATAGATGGAAATGCAATAACCCTTAGTTGAATTCTCTATTGCAGTCCAATCCATTGTCATCCAAACACACCTTTACCAAAATAAAGAGAGCATTAAGGACCATGATTTTCTGTTCAACTTACTGGAAGCATGACATATACAGGTGCATAATTTGCCAGCATCTTCTCTTTTTCGGTGAGGAGAATTGGAGTCTGCATCATGGGGAAAAGTTGTAGTTAGATTTGACTGTCTTGGGCTGTAATTTTCATTGTTGGATGAAAATATAGTTTACATGCTTCCTTCTATATAGGTAAAGAGAAGGGGCATATGCATCTATCCTATCTTCATTTCCTTATCAGAGAGAGGGGAGGAGCTAATAACTTCTGCTGTGGGGATAGTGCAATAACATAGCCTCACTAGGGTTTTGTGCCACATTTGGATAAATGGCATTGCCTGTACCATTTGAAAATGAAAAAGTCACTCTCCATTGGTGTGGAATGATATTTTGCCTGTCTGGATGTGTACGGACATGAGCTCTCACCTAATTTACTTGAATAATGGTTCTACATATGCAAATGTGAATATTAGTATTTTTTTGTTATTTTATCCAGTAAAATCCAGAAATTTCTATGTCCAAACCATTTTGCTAATTCCCCTTTTAAAAATGCTAGTTGTAAGAGCTTTTTAGCTGATGATAAGCAGAAAAGCAAAAATGCAATATTTATACTTTTCGCTCTTATCATGAATAAAAGGTTAAAGATATTATAAGCAAGAAGGGGGGAAAATCCAGTCATCTGAATCAATTTCGAAGGAAGAAAACTGGTCTTAATTAGTAGAGTGAAAGTCCAATATTCATCGAAAGTTGTCCACACTTCACAAGGTAAAAACTATATTTCTTTGGCATATCTCAAATAAAGAGATCAAAACACATGCATCACATAGGTTCATATTATACAAGATGGGATCACATCAAGAGAGAGATGAATTGTTGGGAAAGGATGGGCAGCACCTGAAAGTACGGTCTTCCTTTACCAAAAATATGTGGGGGAAATATGAAAAAGACAATTATGAATTACATAGGCAATGGTTCACTAATCTTTATCAACCTATACGCACCATGAAAATGAAAGAAGGAGAGATATTATATATGAGCGATCATGAATGAAATGGTGGGACCCGAACGGCAACGACAACCAGCCAATCTTAATTAAATGCTAGCTTGACGTCGGTACATTCACTTTCTGATTGGACCATCTCAATATCTATTTCCCCAAAAAATCTTATGCCGTCGCTTTCATCCATGGTACATTTGGTGGACTCAGGAAAAAGGAGGAGATAAAGATAGCGAAAGAAGCAAAAAGTTGTAAATGAAACGTTAGTCCTCTGTTAGAATAATATACATGTAGATTCCGGACCATATATGGGATTTATTTTCCTTGAAAATATAGACATCCTTAAGAAATATATATATGAATTTATTTTAAAATTTTAATCATCTTTTCCGTTTTCTAGAGAGTGGGTAGACATCTACGCTGGCATGAATAGGATCGCATCCCTGAACCGACCACCTCAACCTTAACATGCTAATGATATCTTAGACTTCAGAGGCATAGGCTCACCTGATGAGCTTCCGGAGGAGGACTCGGTGACGGAGGGGCCACCTCAGGAGTAGTCACAGCCCAAGCCATGATGGAGGGTCCCCTCGATCGGGCACCTCCGTTTGCTACCTTGAATGGCAGAGAGAATCTGTTCGAGAAAAGCTTCCCAAATGGCACCCTCCGTTGACCTTCTTGTTGGGTTTGCACATGTCCCTGAAAGCCCCGCCGTCGAAGTTGCATTTTTTTCTCCCATGCCCCTATCCTAGAGCGCAGTATGCCAGAGGTTACTGTGAGTTGTTTATTGTGAGCAATTGAAGAATCCATGGCTGTTCATCAGAAACCATATAGATATCAAAGAGGAATAAGAAGCAAGGAAAATAATAAGATCAGATAACTCTCCACTAGGGGTAAAATTGGTGGCTGAAATTCTTTTCCTAGAAAAAATCTACAAATTTCTTGTTTTATTATCTGCAATGTTTCTTTCTTCAGATTCCACTCAAGCAATCATACAAGGGCGTAGACGGGGTAACGGGCTTAACCGTCGCAGGCCGCAAATGCTCGACGTGGGACTCAAAGAGATCCGAGCTGGTTGGAATTGACCTTTTAGTCAGTCTCAATTATTTTGATAATTGAAAAAATAATCAGCTAAAAGGAGACTATGTTATAGAAATTATAAAAGGCACTATATAAAATAAAAATATTGAGACTATTTAGAAGACTACAAAAAACATGCGTAAATAATATTAAAAAAGAAAAATCGTAACATATAACATTTAGTTACACAAGCGACCGCTCAAGCATACGTTATGATAGATGATGTGAGATCAGTATGGGAATTCAATAACAAATATAGGATTTTTTAAAATTTTTAAATCAAATAGGGGGAAAAAATAAAAACAATTTCGTATTGGCTTAACTAAATAATAAAAAATGAGAAAAATAAAATTAAAAATTAAAAATGAACACCTGAATGTCATTGCCTCGATTCACTTATGTGATCATGTTATCATGCTATTTTGTATATTAATTAATCAAATCAATGATGCATTACAGCATATTAGGTCCTGACCCAGTGCTTGGCATGTTTGCTTTGCTATTATAGTATATTTGTCATCTCCATCAGCATCGAACATACATTTCAAGCAGGAACGAACACAGATTGACCCAAATTTCAGTTAAGAGAACCTAAGCTTTCCTGCGCTTGCTGCGTGCTACGGGTATACTCAATAATGTGCTCTTTCGATGAGCAAGTTCAATCTTTATGAACCAAATTGGCCTTGAACCATCGACCTGGTCTCCAGTTCGAGGGAGAGCATATATAAGAGGATATTGAACAGTTCAATGCAGAGAAAATTCTCCCATGGAATCACAACCTAGCTTTTTAAGTTTCAGACTCTTTAGGATCTCTTCATTCCGCGTTTGCAGACAGAACCAATGTACCTTGTCAGCCCTTGTTAGCAAATCTCAAATTCCAGCCACTGCCAGGGAACCATTGTTCCATGTACAAGCTTTTCCTACTTTAAAATGCTTGTTAATTAGCCCATGCAAAGCCCTCCATACAGCAAATGGAGGCAGGTGCTAGTGGCACATGACTACACATACATCTGATACATTTAACAGCTGTGACCCACAGCTAAATGGACCGTTTATCTTGCAAGAAGATTGAGTAATCAGCTACCAGATGGACATGAAATACGATTAAAAGGCTTGAAATACCTGAGTTGAGCTTTAGATGCTTAGACCCAAACCTAATGGATGGTTTGACAATTAATGGTCAGGCTTCATTGCAAAAGAGCTTGAATTAACGGCCTTGCGTAGAAAAATTAATAATAAACTATTTAATAAAATCATTTTAATAACAAACATCGGTAGAACATACCCATACAAATAATTAAAATTAAAATATAAAATCCAAAGCTAGTGGCGTTTTGAATTTAAGCTAGCATTTTTGAGATAAAATTTGTCATTTTCCGCCCTGCCATTATATACGCGTTGGTCATGACATGGGCATTTAGACTTCTTATAAGATCCTCTTCCATATGCTTCTCTTCAATCCCTTTCAGCATGCATTGATCATACATTATGGGTCCAACAAGATGGACGGCTTAGATTTAGTTCATGCGCGTGCGAGTCCGCACGCATGTCGCGTTGGTTGGCCCGCCCGGTGGAGATTTTCACGCCAAAGGGCGCATCGCCTCAGTTAATGAACAGTCCAAATTCAGTGCACGACACAACACGCCCAGATAACGACACGCCCAAACGGTAAAACAATGTCCACGATCTCTGGTAGATCTGCATTAATAATATTATAATTTTAAATAATTAAAAATATGATCTAAAGCGTTCATATTTATTATAACCCATTTTTATAATTAATAATAAATTTTAATTTGGAAATATTTTTCTTCGTTTTTTACCGACCCTTTAATTAAGATGCACGGAAGTCTCAATAAGGAGAAAAAATAGTTCAGAAATGGACAGATTATTTGAATTTTGGTCATCCTTGGTGTGTTTAAAGAAAAATTTCTTTGAATCACCTTTGATAATATATTGCATACTATCATGGAAATATCATCTTTTGCATGCCAGTGCATTCTGTCGACAGTGCAAACCCTAACCCTAACTTACTCTAAATAGGAGAATATTCCCACAAGCGTCGCGTTTTACAAGTCAGCTTGCAACTTGGACAGTGCAAGCGAATTAGAGAACCGTAGTCCTACCGATTGATTGATACACATTATTTATATTTCAGCATGTTGATAAGTTCATTTCATATCTATCCCATTGAGTAGTCTCGGAAATAAAAATAAATCTATTTTTTAGGATAATAATTAAATACGAAGAAATGAATAGATAAAGTGACTAATCTACAGAATAACATATAAATGCTCGATATCATCATAATCCAATAATATAACCATATTTACCAACGTGTGTAGATAAAAATAAGTAGATAAATGGTCTGGATTTGTGAAATTGGGTCTTGATCACTACAAACTAAAACCTGATGTACACCTGTTGAAAACTGTGAGTCATGCAGGTTGTATTGTGATGGTAAGTTAGTCCAACAATTCTCTGATTTAGCGCTTCATGTCCCTTTGCATTTCACGCCCAATCGCTCACACCTGTTGCAGGGTTTTCTCTCCTTCTCCTCTCCCACCATTTCTGCCGAGTTAGACAGCGAAAGCCACAGTGCTTGCGTCTCAGCCATCTTTGCAACGAAATGGCTCGTAATACTAGTCCATTCGATTATCTTTCTGACAGCATTGTCATCCTCATTCTCTGTTTCCTTCCCTTCAAAGAAGCCGCAAGGACGTCTATTCTCTCCAAGAGATGGAGGAACTTGTGGACTTTCACCACAAACATTCAACTCACTGAAAGCAACTTCGTTGAAGAAGTTGACGGTGAGAAGAAAATCTCAAAACCTGCTTTCCTGGACTTCGCCCGGCGGTTTCTAGGTGATTATCACGGGAAGGAAATCGAGAAGTTCAGCATTAGCATGTTCTGGACTAATGAACTCCGCGCACTTGTGGAGAGATGGATTGAGTTTGCCGTTTCAAGAGATGCCAAAGAGATTGGTCTTGAATTTTTAGAAAATGGTGTTTGTGATTTTGCATTGCCATTGGTCCTCCTTGAGCACACTTCCTTGACGGCACTCATGTTGACAGCATGCACGGTTGATGCAACGGACTTGGTCAGATTCAAATTACTCAAGTCTCTACATCTTGGGAGCATCAAGTTAACCTCCAAAGTCGTGCAGACTGTGCTCAAGGAGTGCCATTTCTTAGGATCTTTAACCTTGAAGAAATGCACTGGTCTTGATTTCCTCTACATTTCTGGTTGGAACCTGCCACTTAAGAACTTGGTCATTGATGAATGTGAACTTTCTAAAGGGCTCTCAATTTGTCCCAACAATTTGAAGTACTACAGGTACTTTGGGACAATTAATCGGTATGATTATCTTGAACTGCCCAGTGCAGTAGAAGTTGATCTTGATTTCGGGATGGAAAAGTACTATCGAAACTTCGGTGAGACTCTCAGTGAGATGCTCAAAGGGATCTACACCACTAAAACCCTAACAGTTTGTAGTTACTTGCTGCAGGTATATTTTGCTCTTTCTTTTATAAGTTTTAAATTTCATTTCCACCTAAAATTGCTTCATTTAATTATAGTGGTGGTACTCTGAGTGCTAATCTTTGCCTTATATAAGCACTTACATGCCTATTCAAATTATTATTAAATTATTTTGATTGGTTTGAGGTTTTATAGACAATGGAATGCAAAACCCTAATTATCATTTACCACAAGGCTTAGTTACATTTTTGTGTTATTATAATGTGTTAATTTTAATTGAAAGATAAACATCAACATACATTATTCATTGAACAAAAATCAATTGATTTTGATTGCCAGTATTTTGATAAATTAATTGATGCTAATTTTTATAAGTGATGCCAAAACCTAATAATAATTTTCTATATTGTATAATAGTTCAATTCATGTGTTTGTCTTGCCACCAATGGAAGAGATGAACTAGTTTGAGCTTTTATAGATAATGTAATGCAAATGCCCTAATTATCATTTCATACACGGTTTAGTTACATTTTTATTCATATCATGTATTAATTTTGAATTGAAAGAGAAAAATTAACATATATTACCCTATTAGACAAAAATCAATTTATTTTGATTGCTAGTGTTTTTATAAATTAATTATCCTATTTTTTTAATTTAAATTATCCTATTTTTAATTTTAATTCTTTTATGATAGTTACATTCTTATGTTTTTCATGGGTTTGTTTTGCTATTGGAGAACGTTTAGGTGTCTCATTTCATGGTATAAATAAAAATGTTACCCACATTAAAACCTTTCATTCTTTGGCAAATCTTCTTATTATCAAGTAATTTAGTAGTCTTGACCAAATGGTAGCATTAGCCATTGATCATGGAGTTTAATAAGCATTGTCATAGAAATATCTTCAAGTAATTTGGTTTATTATAAATGTTTTTATTGGCAAGAATAAATAATTCAATATAAGTAATACAAGATGAGTTAAAGGGAGAATCAATAAATAATAAAATAAACGAAAGAAGATTTAGACAGTTTAGTCATGTGAAACAGAGATGAAAGACTATACCAATTAAAAAATGAATTCATCCAAATAGAAGGAAATAAGAAAATTAAAATAAGATTGAAAAAGGGATGACCAAAAGTTATTAGAAAAGATACGAAAATACTTAAGTTTATTTAAGACCAATCTAATATTGATAGAAGTGACACAACAACATCCATATAGATGACTCAACTTAGGTAGAAAAACAGCTTATGATAATGATGATATGTTTTCAACTATTGTCGATATGTTGTGGTGCCTAGAAAATGGATGCTTCTGATTACTAGCTCTCTTCTCATGGGTGCTGATTGGAAATGCATGCTGATGGGAATTGCCCCATAAACTTTGCCAAATGAAGTCATGCAATTCACTGAAATTGTATTTCTCTAAGTTCACTATGAAAACGTAACTAATTTTCAGTTTGCAAAATTTACAAGAGAAACAATTTGAAGAGAATGTTTATTACCTTCTAAATCTTAACTTCCTATGGTGTAAACAATTTGCTTTGTTAATCTTTAACAAAAGACAATGAAGTTCAAAACTCTACAGTTCTCCATAGAATTCATAGTTGATTGTGGTTGATTAGTTTTTTTCATTAAGGAATAATAAATTATGAGTAAGAAACTTGGAGACTACTTGGAGACTGAGAATTTCTATTGGCCAAAAGACTGACAAGCCTGCAGCGTGAAACATGCAGAACATTGAAGTCTTTGATGGGAGGAAGAACTGCAGCGGGAGGGTTGATTTGAAAACGTTAATAGGGAATGATTACAGACTGACTGTGATCACACAAGAGAATGTTTTGGAAAATATATTTGGTTGATTTTAAGCAAGGTAAAAAGAATATGTTGCAGAGTAACATCATGATATTATTATAAAAAAAATAAGAGGCTTCAGGAATTGCAAAATATTTGTATACTATTGAAAATACTTCATTTATAGAGGTTTCTACTGTTAATAAATGGAACATTAACATTTTTTTCCTTTTCTTCTATTTTTTAATAAATGACAAGGAGAAATTTGGTTGATATATCCTATTCTTTTACCTTTCTTAACTTTTTGGGTCTGTTTTTCTTTGTGAAGGGACATTGAGACTTCTAGTTGATTTTCAGCTTGTGTATCTCTCTTATGTTAAGTCTCTACAATAGATTTTTCTAAGTCTCTTAAATCGCTAATAAAAATTAATGGCTTCAGCAAAGCAATAAATAAAATGGCTAAAAGGATGACTGGGGGAATATTTCTCATGACTATGCCATGTTGAGTCCAAACTAAGCATCTATGTAGAAAATTTCTGTGTTTTTCATGGCATTATGTCATTACTTTTATATATCTATGTACGTATACTATTTACGTATGTATGCATGCAGATAATTATAATGTCGTGCCTCGAAGTTTGACGTGCATTTCGAGCCAGAATGCCCAACAACCTATTATCTCTCTTAATTGCATGTGCTCAACCGAAGAGTCCTTCAAAACCGTATGCATGCATGTTTATTAGCAAATAAAAGTGTGAATGTATATTACGTACGTCCTTCCATTAGCTCCTGATTTCCGCATGTTTCATGCAGTGAAGACTAGAACTATGGAAGTTCAACATGTCCATGCATCTTGCTCCATGTTTTTCACCATGACAGATTATTCCTGAAAGACAACAGCTATCACCTGCTTCTAGGGCTTATTGATGAATTGCAATTGGATAACAGATGCAGATCCATTTACTTGTTTAATTTGCATAGAATGCGCTCATAACTAATGTTAGGAAAGGTTTTCAGCAAAAGGTTATTTAGGGTGCTTTTTAGATTTGGGAAAAGATATAGGAAAAAAGGAATATAAAAAAGTAAGAAAAAAAAGAAAGAGTAATGTGATGAGATGAAGGGAAATGATTAAAAATAAAATAAACAAAAATGAAATATGTAAACTTTTTGTATAAAAGATGCATTATAATAATTAAAAATATAGATAATAATAAGTAAAAGGATAGTTGTCAAATAGTTAAGATGTTAAACATTCAAAAATATAAAAACAAAATGATGAAAAAGGATTAAAAAAAAAACAACCCTTTTTTGCTCATCACCAAACACAGGATTGATATTGAAAATTAGTGCACAAAGAAGCCTATTGTGTCAACTTCTCTACTTATATCATTTGGCATTACTTTTCTACTTATATCATTTGGCAAGAGGTTTTTATGTTCTTTTTTCAGCAAACAATCAAAGGATTGTTATATAGGAATTAGTCTAAAATTTTTGTTATCTCGAAGTATAGTTCTGTTCAACTGTAGGATCTAGGTGAGATATAAGAATGTAGGATTACCAGTCTTTATCTGCATACACTTCGGCTATCATGCCTACCATTAAGTCTAGCATGACTTCATTGAGCTAATATGATACAGACTTTTTCCCTATCACCATAACCATATCAGAGTAGTTATTGTGCCATTAAAGGCTAAATTAACTTAACAGAGCTAGCTTTGCAATAATTATTTTTCTATTACTATATCATTTGGTTCCTATTACATTGTTCTTATTGATCTTAAGTAATATCTTTGATAAGCTCAAGCATTTTCAAATTAGAGTAGTTGTTGTGCCATTAAAGGCTAAATTAACTTAACGGAGCTAGCTTTGCAATAATTGTTTCTCTATTACTATTCTTATTAATCTTAAGTTATGTATTTTATAAGCCCAAGTATTTTCATATCTTTATTAATGACCTTTAACCGCATTCTTGTTAATTGTTCTCTAATTTTATATAGCTTTTACTTTGATAAATTCATTCCTCCATTCTCCATTTTACATATTCTATAACATGAAATTTGATTCTTAATTTGACATGACCATGAAAACTATGGATGAAAGCACCCTCCAAGAACTCATTGTAAGATAAGAACCTTACTTGCATTCTTCACTCTTCAATGAATGAGTTAGTATGATGACAGTATACTATATAGAAACCCTTACCTGATAGGTTGCTGGTTTTAGTTAAATGCCAAATTGTTGTTTAATCGTTGCTAATTTCAAACACAGAAAAGCTCTAGTTTTCTTGAACTAATGTCTCAATTCGTTTGAGAATTCGATATCGAAATAGGGCTGCTAGCCAAAAAAAATAGGAATAATCATCTACCATAATCTTGTATATGACCATATTGAACAAAACAATGCATCAATTGAGCAGTTAGGTATTGATTTATTGTAATAGTTGGTGTCTTTTACATTCATTTTTTTGTAGTCCTTTGCTAAAAAATGTAAAGCTTCATAATACATTTTGTACTTATAATTTCATTTTTTTCTAATGATCAGGTACTGCCTAGTGGCCTGGACGTCTTATACCTGACAGAGCCACTTTTCATCTCGCATCTAATACTGAAGACAGGACTACATGCGAATGAACTACCCGGGATTGCTTCTATGATTAGAAGTTGCCCTAGTTTAGAAGCACTCACTATCGACAAGGGGAAAACATTATTCCTAGAGGTAAGTGCAAACGAATCAATTTTTGCCTTCGATTTCTTTTGTAGCTAGAGGCAACCTAAAAACATACGGAATTCATCATATATGCAATTCCAGTAGAGGCGATTACAGTATAGAATATATGCAAGATCTCTGAGCGTTCTCCATCCAGTGAGCTGTGCTGCTAAATAACTCAAATACAACTAATGTTAATTAGAAAATCTAAAATTTAGATTTTCTAATTAACATAAGAAGGTTCTTTGCAAATTCACTTTGAAAACACGACATTCATTTGCATGGGCCATCTTTCCAATTTCAAAACATGGCTTGCATTTGATTAAAGTTTCATAAATTTGCATTTGATGGAAATCTGTGCCTGAGAATGCAGAACTTTGAGTACCCTTATGGACCCACAGTCCTGAGCAGTGAGAGTTTCTGGCAAACGCAGAAGACTTGGTTTCAATGTTTTGGGGGTAATCTCAAGACAGTCACAATCCAAAACTTTGAAATGGACGACAATAGTCTACTGGATCTGCTGGCATTTCTGATGGTGAATGCTCGAGGCCTGAAAACGATACTGCTTGAGACTTCAAAGCTTAACCCTTGGAGTAGTTGGAGTTCCCAGGCGCGACTCCTCCTGTCTAGTAAATTAGGGTATCCGGTTGCTAATCCTTCAATGAGAGTTTTCATAAGCTGAAGTTGCACAAGTTAATTACTTCTTCCGTCAACAATAAGACTCTACACCAAGACAGAAGACAGAACTATGGTTTGCTTGCTACAAGAAACTCAGACGGAACTATATGGAACTCAGACAGAACTATTTGGTTTGCATCGAATGGTAATTATACTAGCTTTTGCTAAGTTGTGGGTAATCTTTGAAGTATGTTGAATGATAATATACTACCTTATGCTAAGTTGTGGGTAATCTTTGAAGTATGTTGAATGATAATATACTAGCTTTTAGTAAATCTTAATTTATTTTATGTTTATTATTAGCTTTATTTTTAGGATTTATTTCGTTAGGGACAAAAGAAAAAGGAAAATATTTTCTCTTCTATTTCCGTCTTTTAATTTGATGAAATATTTATTTACCTTAATAAACACTACGTTTTTCATATTATCATTAATAAAAAAAAGTCTGTTGATTTGTTGTTATTTACTTTGCTAATGACTTTATTTTATTTATGCTAATATTTTTTCTTTCCCTTCTATATTTCTTCTCTTTTTCCATGGATCCACTTTTGAATGGTGATATAGCTTATGTTAATTAGTAATTTCTTATGCTAATTAGTTATTTTAGTTACAAGTTTCTGTGTCGTTAGTAAGTTGCACGAATTAACGTTATGTTCTACCACTAATTTTGGATAGTCGAGTTTTTTTGAGCTCTTCATTTGTTGTGAATGTTTGAACCTTGTGGTCACACTAACTAACGAGTGACCTATCAGTATTGGTTGGCTACCCTAAAAACCTAATTTCATCCTGATCGATGGACGAATGGAATGTGAGCAATCACACGTTGGACACACGATGATTATTTTTGATGCTTCTAAATCTCTTGAGTATTTAAGGTTGAAAATAAATCTGTGATTTTAATTTCGGTAATTTACATTAACTAAATAAATCTATATAATCCAACGTGCATTTTTTTCATTTTAGATCCATTGTTGCTATTTTAATGTCGATTTCTCTTCTCCATTTAAAACGTGCATGATAAAAGTTAATTACTAATACGTGCTCAATAAGAAATTTTGGCAATACCAATCAATATAATATTTAAAGATTTATAACATAAATTTTAAATATTTAAAAATTTATAACATAAATTTTAAGTATGTAAAATATTACATAAATTTTAATTAAGTAAAATATTAAATTCATCTAATCTTCTTTAGCTACACATACTTGGATAGGTCTTATGTAGCCTAAGTGGAAGAATAAGAAATACACTTCCCTCTGCTAAATTGACAAGCCAAGATTAATACAACCCTGTTGATGCGTTTAAAAAAAAATCGAATCAAATAATAAGCACCATTCATTACATCTCGCTTCAGAGTAATTATCACAACATTCAAATTTAAGGCATCCAAATAGTTAGAAAACTAGCCAGAGATCAAACTCCGTCTCATATCACATGCTCTTCCCAAGAGACCAATGACTTCAAAATAAATTAGAGAAATGTGGAAATTACTTGCCCGTCTGGTTGAAATGCTCAGTTAATTACCGAATAAATCACTCTCCGCTGATTGGGCTTTAGGCCTTTTAATCTCACTTATAGTCTCATTTTTCTTCTTCTTTTTCCTTTTTCTTCTTCTTCTTCTTCTTCTTTTTCTTCTTCTTCTTCTTCTTCTTCTTCTTCTTCTT
>JAYJMB010040119.1:0-16568 GCA_036873735.1 Pouteria campechiana
TCTTCATGTGGAGAAGGTATGGATTTATCATGAATGAGAAAAAAGATTATCCAACAATTGTCTTTTAACAAGCAAACATACAGGAATTAAATGTATGCTGACTTGGACAGCACATTTGACTTTATTTTCTTTTTTTCTTTAACCCCTCCCGTTGGCCCAAACCTTCGTAAGACTGGGGGGCCTGGCCAGGTGACAGGGCATAGTCATTATTCAGCCCGACATTGATCGGGTGGAATTACAATCCATAGGTCGGGCCGTCGGGGCACTTGTTACCAATTTCATTGCTGGGTACCACACTTTTATCATATGTATCGTTTGAAAGTTTGACTAAATTGATTTTTCTTTTTTTCTTTTTTTTATCAACCATTGTATTATAGCATATATTTTGTGAAGATATTGAAGATTATTTTTGTCAGAAATTCTTGCCAATCTCAACAATCAAAACTTACTTCCTGGAAATCTTACAAGTTTGTATTTGTTGTAGTCCAATCAAGAAAAGTTTTCAGATAATGAAGATATTTATGATAACAAGTATGATAGTTGGTTTTACTTTTATTAAAATATTATAGTTTATAAAAAATATGGAGAAAATATGATATATCCTTGGCATGTGGAATAAATATATACTTGGTATGGCCTTGGCCATTTTTCTCTGTGAATAATGAGGTGGCCAAAAGCCATTAGTCAACATCCTAACGGCAACTATTTGCAATTCAAAAGTTAGTGTGCCGGCCCCTTTTTTCAGCCAAATAATGGATGTCCATGAGGCATATTTAAAAAAAGAGGAAAAAGAAAGAAAAATAAATAAATAAACAGCTTCTCAGTAGGAGGATTGGTCTCTCTGAATGGCAAAGCTGGAAAGAAAGATTGGTATTTTAAACTTCTCTATCTTTGCTAGTCAACGCAATACTTTGGAATGATGGTGCTTGTAGCACTGCTGTGGCAAATAATAAAATACTATGGATGCTTTGGATTCCATCTGTTCTTTATCTTTTACTCTGGTTAGACGTGGCAAGAGGTTGTTGGTTACCCCAAAGCTGAAGAAGATCAATGGGAAGATCCTGCCCAATGTATTAGTAGTAGAATCTCAACTGTCATGAGTAATGTCGATGAATTTTTAGAGACTAATCCTGATCGAGCTGCACTGAGGTACATAGCTTCCAAGCTCCAAACTCAGACTCAATGGAGTTTTCATTTAGGTGCATTTAACCATCTTTACCAATCATACATTTTCAGCATTTAATTAAATTTTTACCTTGAATCATTAATTTTGCTAATCCTGTTAAAATGGATATTTATTTTATCTTTATTCATTTTATAGTTAGCATTATTCTATAACCTCCTATCCAAACACTTCCTAAATGAAATGGATTTCTTACTCATCTGTCATAGCTGTCTTACTGAAAAGCCCCTGGATTTTATTTAGACATAAAACTTCTCTTTTTTTTAAATTTTACTACAATGTAATTTTATGGAATAAATCTAGAATCAAGCTGAACTAAAATCGATAAATGTACTGAAGTACTACAAAGAAGAATAAGATTAATTGTGTCAATATCCATTTTATTCTGCATATATAGGAAGCTAACTAATTAGGATCCTTTTCTTGATCTGTTTTATAAAGATTTCATTCCTTCCATATCTTAGTTTAGATAAATAAGCGGATCAAACCCCCTTGCAAGTGAGTCAAGATCATCTCAATGCTAATATTGACTAGTCTCTTTGCGATGCCACACACATGAGAAATAAAAACACGCCAAAAAAATATACTGTAAAAGAATGTAGAGCAATTTGGGGTCAGTGAGAGGATAAAATCTGCACAATCGACGCACACGTTCACACATACAAAATTTCTGAGAAAAGAGCTTAAAAATTCAAAGGAAAACTTGATCACTGTCCAGGTGAAAAATTACCCACCACTAAAATATGGCAATAAATAATCGGGGGCCAGCATCGGATTCCATAGGGATGTTCGTAATACACTCTAATTTTGTTCAGAGATGGGGGCATTAGGTTATTGGCACTATGGTTGACTATGATAGCAAATTGAATTCACAGGCAAGCGCCTGCAATGCATGGATGTCTAAATCCAGACCATCTAAACTACGGCTGTAGGTGTATAGTTTCTAGCTAGGGATGGTTGTATGAGTAGGACCATTGACTAATTTTCATCTGAATACAATGAACCCCTGATCAGAAGGTTCTATGTAATATCAAGATAGTTATCATTAATTGCTAAAGTAAAATGTTTGTGCACCACTTGAGCGGCCATGAATGAGATGCATGCATGATAGGTGAAGAGTAGTTGAGACCTTTTTTTTTCTCCCTTTTCCTTCTCTTTTTCCCTTTTTCTTCTTATATTTTGAAATGTTTTTCAGGTCAAATCATGGGTTATGAATTCACTTTTAAGCTCATCTTTATACCGGATAAAATGTGATATACTAAAGAAGAAAGAGAGAGGTGTGAAAGTATCTGTGTATCTCGGATAGATCAGCTATAATCTGATTTCTGAGGTCTAAAATGTTTTTTTTTTTTTTTTTTTGGTTGGAATAGCTATCTGTCCGAAATCAGACTGACTTAGACCGTAAACCAATGTTGGATTGTTGGTGCTGCTTGAGGGCCCAGAATCGATGATATAGATGACAGGGGTCGATGATATTTCATTGCAACATCTCCAGCTTCCCACAGAAGCAGAAACTAGATAGACTGCTCCAATAATAAATCATCCTAACTGGTGAGAGATGTTCATCCATGTCAGTCAGAAAACAAAAGCATCTTCTAATAATAAAATGATAGTGGGAAGTAGCACCATTAATGGTCCTAGTCGATTTGGAATTTTTAAGTACATTCCTACCTTCCATGTTCTGAAGGATTACGGATCTCCACCTCTGAATGAGGTAGGATTTTAAAAGACATGCACTTAAAGCCTTCCAGCTTGGAATATTTTATCCACCAATTTCTGGTACCATATTCCACTGGCCAACCATGCATTCAATTTGCAGATAATGATCTGAGTGGCTAGGAAAATCTTTCTATTTGTGGATTTTTTTAAAAGGAAAATTTATACTACATAAGATTCTAGTATAATAAAATAGAATTTAAGGGGCTTTTTTGGAAAATGTTAAATAAGTAGTTTGTAGAGGTTATTTAGATTTTTTTAATTTTATAAAATTATTAATAATATAATGGATAAGTAGGTAAAATATATAGTTGAAATATATTTTAAATATTTTTTAAAAAAATTAAGTTTAATGGGCTTATGAAAGCCTATGAAAAATGTTTAATAAGCATTCATCAATTTTAACTATGTTTAATTAGTTTTAATATAATAGCTATGTTAGATTCTGTAAAACATTAATAAATTTAATAGAGCTAATAATAAACTCTAACCAAATTTATCAGAGTTATATCAAGTTTAATAATAGTTTGTTAAAATTCATAAAACATTAATAATGTTTAACAAAATTTAATGGACTTTAATCAATTTAACCAAATTTTTGTTAAATTCTATGAAATATATCAATAATTTTTAACAAAATTGAATAAGCTTCTATTAAACTTAGTTAAAGCTCATTAAATGCTATATTGTTTAATGAGCTTCAAGTATGAAATTTAATAAGCTTTAACTAAATTTAATAAAAATTCATTAAAAGTTACTTAAAGCTAAGGGTGCAAGTGAATTGGGTTCAAACCATAACCTGGTGAACCTAATTGGTTTTCAACTTAGTTATGGTTAGTACCAATGTCTAGAAAACTAGATCAGAGGTTGAATTATTTGAATGTTCAATTTTAGTTCAATTGGTGGAGTGAATCGGTTTGATCTGCTAATGTCAGCATGATATAATTATAATATAATAATTATTATATTTATTTTTTTTAAATTAAAATATATTTAAAATTTTAAAAATATATATTACCTAAAATACATAATAAAATATAAATAACATTAGATAAATAAAAACCTATCACATATGTATCAAATTAATCAAAATAGCATAATTAAAATGATGTAGAAATAAGAAATTACTAATCTCAATGGATTTAAAACCTTAGTTTAATTCAACACTTTAAAGTTCAATCTTTCCTTCTTTTTTATGCTCATTGAAATTATAAAATTATATTAAAAAAATTATATAAAAAAATGAAACAGGCAATTCCTAGTTTAAGGTTATACCAGCCGATTTCGACAGTTCACACAATTTGCTAAGAGAACCAGCAACTAGCTTCACTCGAACCAGTGCCTTAGCCTATTCTCGATTCAACCTATCAAACCAGCCAGTCTAGTCCAAATTGATTTTTGAAACAATGGTTAGTATATCGACAAACTTGGGTTAGAATTTTGGGTTGAATCCAACCCAACCAACTGAGTCTTAATGTTGGGTTGGATTAAGACTAGAGTTAGCCCAACCCATCATCCCAAGATTACATATATATAAATTAAAAAAATAAAAATTTCTAGCCCTATTTGACAATAAATCACAATTCTTAAGTAATTAAAAATTTGACCAAAAAATATTAAAAAGCTTTTATATTGATAATTATTATTAATAAATTACAATTTAAATTTATTAAAAAAGAATTTTAAATTTTTATAAAGTTTTATGACCGCTCTTTAAACTTCTTTATATTAATTAATGAAAATTTACATATTCTTTTGATAACCCTTTTTAATTTTATAGTGTTTTTAACTTTTTTTTAGCTTGAAATGTTAACTCATTTTCAACCTGTAACTCAACCCTATTTTAAAACTAGGATTGGATTAAAGTCAAAGTTTTTTTTATAAATAAGTTGCATTAAGGTTATGGTTAAAGTTTTAGAAAATGGGTTAGGGTTAATGTTGATTCTAACCCGTTCACCCAAGTGCACCCACCCATAGTTAAAGCTGATTAAACTCACTGATGTTTTATAATGTTTCATAGAGTTTAACATAATTTAACCAAATTTAACAAACTTTGACATGAAATTACTAAAAATTATTGTAAAATTATAAAATTGATGAAAAGACAATTCCATCCTTCGGACATTCAAAGGAATCCTAGCCATAAATAAAGATCTAAAGGTGGATACTGGGTTCTAGCAAAAAAAAATGTTTGAATGCATTCTAGACAAACCAGTCCTTTGTTTAAATATATTTGTAAGCTTTCGGGGTGTTTTAGTTTGTGCATTTTCTTAACGAGATGATTGTGTAGTTCGCCTAGATTTGAAATTTTAGCTTTCTTCCACCTGTTTACAGGCAGAAACACACCTTGGGATGTCTGTAAGGAGAAATACTATAAACGACAGCATCATTTCGGCTTTCTATATGTATTGGAGTTCAAAGCATCTTCAGAACTTAAAAAGTCAAAATAGTAGTGCACTTTGTCTTATGTCTAAATTTCAACATTGGCGATATTGAAAACGCTACAACCATCATTTCGCATTTTTTCCGTGACTGCTGGGCAGCTATTACAACCGTTCATCAAATGTCAACCATCATCTTTTAGATGGGGCTCGAGTAATAGAGGCCAAGGTCGAAGCTTCCACTGTCAACATAACTCTGCCTAGGAGTTGCAATATAGAGATCCAGTCATTTGTAATTGTATAAATTAGTGGCTTGACTCAGAGCCCATCAAAGTCAAATCAAACAGATGATACTTCAAGCTAAGAAATTACAAAACTTGCTACTAGATGACTCCTAGAAGGAGAAATATTTCAAACAACAGCATCATTTCGGCTTTCTATATGTATTGGAGTTCGAAGCATCTTCAGAACTTGAGTCAAAATAGTAGTGCACTTTGGGTCATGTCTGCATTTCAACACTGGCGATATTGAAAACGCCACCACCATCATTTCGCATTTTTGCCGTGACTGCTGGGCATCTATTACAACCGTCCATCAAATGTCAACCATCATCTTTTAGATGGGGCTCGAGTAATAGATGTCAAGGTCGAAGGTTCCACTGTCAACATAACTCTGCCTAGGAGTTGCAATATAGAGATCCAGTCATTTGTACTTGTATAAATTAGTGGCTTGACTCAGAGCTCATCAAAGTCAAATCAAACAGATGATACTTCAAGCTTAGAAATTGCAGAACTTGCTCCTAGATGACTCCTCCTTAGACACCATAAACAGTAATTCGTTTGGTCTCATTGCATGACTGTACATTATGAATTGTAGAAAGCAAAGCAAAGCAATGAGGGAAAAGAGGAGTGGAAAACGGTTTAGGGACCTAATTATCTCTTCATTGCTCCTTGACCTTTTCTCAGATGGAGAACAAAAGAAAAAACAGAGGGCCTAAACCCAAAGCCCTAGGTCGCTAGAGAGATCGGGTTCTTGGGTTCCCACAGAGAGAACCAAAAACCAAAAGAGGTGAGGGGGAGATGTAGAGAGAGAGAGAGAGAGAGAGACCAGGTAAAAGAGGGCCTACGCCGAAAACCTCATGGTTGAAGAGGTATATCGCTTCCCATCACAACTAAAACAAATCTGATGTCGAAAGGTCAGGATCATAAGTGCGATTCGCTGTTTTTTTTAGCTGCGTAACATAGGTGTTATGGTTCCCTAGGTAAGTGCAATGCGATATTAATTTTTTTAATTATTATTGTTTCTTTTAGTCAAATTGATTACCTGAAGATGTGCCCACATCCCAGACAAATGCAACATACCCAAAGATCCATAGAAGCATTCCGCTGTACAAAAATGCATTTTACCTTCCCGATAAGCTTAAGTATTGCCAACGAAATTCTAGCCAAACACATTATTGCTAACTACTGTGATATTCATATTCGAATGAAATCGTAGCTAACCATAAGATATGCATCGCTCCATGCTTCGCTCTGATGCAAAATTTCATTCTTCCAGTGACTTCTCTTGGGCTTTAAAAAGGAAGAGTGCAAAAGCAGGCTATCAACTTATTAAGTTTTTATGTCTTCATGCTTACTTGAAAAATAAAATATTAATTTATGAAAAAATTTAAGTGAAAATGATAAGTAACTTGAATTTCAATTTGAATTCTAACTATAACTTCATCACCAATTTTAACTCCAACTTGATTAATCGGGTAAGGGTTAAGGTTGCGGTTTTAGAAACAGTATTAGGTTAGGGTTAAGCTTTTAAAATAACCATGTAGGCAACTTAATATTTTATTGCAAATTGCAAGCACTTTATAAGTTTTTACAGCCAATCAACTTCATGCAAACCGGTTAAAACACATATTGAGTATCTTCCAACATAACCAGAACAAATAACTAGCATAGTATACTCAAATACTAAACCAACATTATTACTTTCTAAGAGCTGCTTCTTGGGCCTTCCTTATCAATGACATGACCACAATTACATATTTTCCCGTGCTTTTCGACAAGCGTTCATCGACGATCTTGCTGTAGCGCTGAAACAAATCGTCCATTGCATCTTCTCCAAAATGATCCACAAGCATGGAATTTACAACGGCTCTGATGGTCTTCGACACCCGTTGGCCCCTAGTAATTAGGTTTGCAGCACTCGATGGCCTTCCTGAACTCAAACTATTATCCAAGAACTCTGCATCCCAATCAACTTTGAAGGCTTCGAGGCGATCAATGATGAATGACCCTTGTTTCTGTATCTCAGAAGTGAGTTCATTTAGCGATGGCGAATAGTAAGGAGCATTGAAGGAGTCCACCTGCTCTTCTTCAATAAGGCCCTGAAAATAAGAGCCGTAGGATGAAGCAAGAAATTTAAAAACCATAGCTATGATTTGAAATTTTGAACGGTATGCAGTTATCATCTATAGGGCCATTTCAGCACACTTCAGAGCCATGGCTGCATAGATAAAAGCTATCCCAGCAGAGGCAATGTTTTGTTTCCCTATTCAAAAGGCCTGGGTACAAGCTATTTTGGACCAGTCCGCAACCATATATCCTTGTGTTTTATGTTAGCCCATTTGGAATACTGGCCCAGTCATGAAAACAGAAGAGGGAAGAAAATTAGATAATGAAGACTATTTCAGCTCCACACCTCAGCATCATTATATGCAATTTTTACATCTATGGGCAGTAAGCAGAATCTTGTTATCAGTCCCTATCGATTGTCCGTGGTGTCGAGATCCCACTCATGCCTCGAAGTTAGTCTATTAAAGAGTTGATTCTTAATTACTTTGAAGCTTCCCCGTTCCTTTATAATTGAAGGATCTTGTTTTTTGTTCTTTCTTTTTCCCCCCCTGCTGGAGTAGTAAATTTCCTTCCTTTGTTCCACCAGTCTGATACGTAAGAAGCGGAAGAGATAATAATACTAGAAAGTTAGGAAGAGGATGGATACCTCTTGGACCATCTCATTCAAGGCTTGGGCTAGAAGTTCCCACTGGTGGCAACTCTCTTCACTGGAGGGGTCTGTATCTTTCCTTCCCACGAGAGACAACACCATTCGGCCTCCCGGAATTACTTCTTCTGAACGCGACATTAGGAAAGATGAGAAATCCCTTTGGAATTGCTTCAAGTATGATTTGAACACGCTTGGGGGGCTTGTCTTAGAAATAAAGATCTTGCCTCTGTTCAATGGTGGATAAGCTCCTTTTTCAAGCTCTGGAGGAACCTGTAATTCATTTTATCAGAGAGAGAAATATATATATATATATATATACATACATATATATATATATATGATTTTTGAAAACTTTTAAAGGTTGAAAATGCTTCAGTGGCTTTACTTTAAAATGCATCCCTAGAACTATGCCTAAGATTGTTTGTTCAAATCAATTCAAACTGATCCTTAATGCTGCGTTTCACTGTCTTAAACATCTAACGGTATGAAGTTGTAAATAAAAATTTCATGATTTTAAATACCAAATGAATTAGGCCGCATTTGGATGTCTAATTGAATGCAGATGCCATTCAGGACTACTTAATTACATCGTGGGTCTGGTTTATATTGAGAATGCATTAGAAAAGAGGTATATATTAGCCAATTTTTTTCTCGTGTAACAAGATAACTACTTTAGCTACCATATTTCTTTTCATTCTTATTTATATTTTCAATTATTATAACTTATGTTTTTATTAAAAAAATTATTTTACTGACGTTATTTTTTATTTTGTTGACATGAGCATGTTGTTCGAATACACTTTTCTATCACACTGTTGTCAAATACTCCCTAACCCAACATTACAGAATTATGTCTTTATATAATATTTTTTAAGAGCTCTGATTGTGATGAATGATTCCTTGAAGAGTGCAAAATCCCATGAGTCAAATGTCTGTTATAGTAGATTAAAGCTTAGCAGCCTAGTCGGCTTTGGCGAATATTTGGTCTGTCTCTAGCATATCCATTTGCCTCAGAAATAAGCTGTATCACGTGACCAGACAAACTAAAAACCTATGTCATACAATAATCAGGTGAGTACCATACGGACGTTTCGTATAGTCCTAAATGTTGTTTTGCGTGAAGAAATCGATGATCCAATTCAACCTTCTTTTCATTTATCTATAATCTTCAAGGTTGAACAGCACTTGAGGGTTTTGGTTGACTTGGACCTCTTGGTAAAATTGGTTAAAGCTATTAAATTATTTGATAAAAATTAAAAAAAAAGTGCAGTTGGAGACTCCAAGTTAGTTATGCTTAATTCACAATACATAATAGACAGCAAGTGTTATTGGGACGAAGATCAACCTAAGGACTACTCTACTTATTAGTTCTAAGATTATCAACAAAATTAATTACTACCAAACCAATTGTTGACTTGGACAACACATGGCTCAATCGACTTAAAATATATCTCATTATATGGGTGTCAAAAAAGGCTTTTTGAAATGATTAGTCATTATAAAGTGATTAGAATTGGAATAAGTAGTAACCTGTATCGTGTTATGTATTATTTAAATCATTTAATATATATTTTTTAATTATTTAAGTAATAAGAAGATTTTTTTACCCTCAAAAAATTGTTGGCCATGTTAGGATTTTCCTTATAACATTATAATTTGTATAATTTTTGCTTGTTGCTATGATTTGGATAATTTTTAACATTAAATAATTAAATTATATTTAAAATAGTATATATATACTGTAAAATAAATTTAGTAAGTAATATAGGCCCCAGTTTTTTATTTTGAAACCCATGGAAGGGTTGAATCCGGTTCTTAATTACCGTAGCCGCTCTCCTCAGGTTAGTAAGCTGGAGCTGACGGCTATTGTTGTTTTTGGAAGATGGCACATTCAAAACGTTAACGGCATGCATTGGAACGGTGCAGGTCGATTTGGGTGGACCATCCAATTTAAAGTGAGAAATAAAGCATTCCAACAACATCCGAAAATAATTATCTGCTTGTGTTGAACGCTACTAGAAAAAGAAGAACGTGGCTTGCCTGCGAGAGCCAATGGAGACTGGAAGAAGAGTGCACAAAATGTAGGCTTTGGCTGGGAAAAAGCCTCCCGTAGAAAGTACCAGGCACACCTGCTATTAAACACGGCCCAAAATTGGTGCACTTCTCTTTCCTTAGCTTGCTGTAAAATGCTGGTAGTAATTGGAATACGTTGTTGAAATCATTCGTTGGGAGATCATTTAAGTAAACCTGCAACTCAGGCCATGGGCAGTTTAAAAAGGCGCGTCTCTGGTCAATGAAATCGATGATCTCCCGGATCAGGAGCAAGGTGTTGGGCCCTGATGAACATCCCAGATCAGCTATGCCCAGGCTTTTCGGCCAGATGCTGCCACAGAGATCTGCAATGGCTTCTTGGGCGATAGGCTTGGCTGTTGATATTATCTTTTTCTACAAAGATGAACACAAATGAATGAACAGAAAAGGTAGATATAGATTAGACGAGGGATTTGACCTGTGGATTACATATTGGCACAGAAATGAATGAAAAGAAAGGTTAGATAAAGATTGGACGAGGGATTTGATCTGTGTATAGCTCATAACTCTGCAGTAGCAACTTAATACACAAAACTAAGGAAAAACAAAAACAAAGACAGAGACATAGACAAAATGCAGTACTAGTTTACAGACTCACAAAATAAACTCTGCCATATTTCACTAGGAGAGAGAACCTTTATCAAGACACCTGACATAATTGCCTGAAAAAGCAGTCAAACTATTAATTAAAATGTTTGAAAGACCTTGATAAAAACTAACATTATACTTTTTTTAACCACCCATTTTCTGTTTCTGTATATATCTTGTTGGCCATAAGAGAAGAAGATGTTAAATAGATGTTTTACGTCCTTCTTTTTCAGTCCTACCCAAATCAATTTGTGGCGACTTTGTTAGCAAGGTGGGTCTTATTTACACATTCTCATATCAGTTTGTTGCCCCTGTTGACTGAGCATGGAAATGTTGAACAGTAGATTTCATTCCCACATTATTCTCATGCATGCTGGACTTACGATTGTATTCTTTCTAATACATAAGATTAATATTAAACATGCTAAAGAATATTCTAATACGATGAAATGAAATGATCTGCAGAAAGCCAAAAACCCGTGTCGATCAGCATGCAGGATTATGCAAGAAAGAAAGAATTCGAGTGAGCGTGGGCTTTGTAAACAACCTGGATTTCTGAGTTTCGGGCATAGCTGGTATCTCCATTCCCTCCATTCATGTGGAGAACATGTGACACTGCCATCCTGCCAGATATATCCCGACGCTCCATTTGTGTGGACTCTCTCTCTCTCTCTCTCTCTCTCTCTCTCTCTCTCTCTTCTCTCCCTCTCTCTTTCTTCTCTCCCTCTTTCTTCTCTCCCTCTTTCTCTATCTCTGTTCTCTTACAAAGGCAAAGAGGCTGATTTATAGAGCAGACTAGTGGTGCCTCCATTGGCTGTGCGGTCCCTTCTTACATTCACGTGCTCAAAGAAAGAGTCTTGCTAAGAACCAGGCAACTCACCTTTCACAAAAACCTAGTCCTTTCACTCTTAACCAAACAAATTACTAATTTGCCATACAAAATGGTATTATAAATTTATCATTAAAAGGTAATGAAGGAAAAAAAATACAAGTTTGCCATAAAATATGTAACGAGAAAAAATTACAAGATTGCAGTTAAAATGTTAATGAAAAAAATATTACAACTTTGCCATTAAGTGCCAAGGAAGAAAACATGTGGCAACAATTTTTGAGGAAGATATAAAGCACTACAAAATAATAAAGAACCTATAATTAAGAATCAACGTAAAAAGAGTTCTGATCACACAGTTAAATCTTGTTGAAAAAAAGCCAATGCTCGTCACATATATTGTGATCAATTCTTTTAAGAACCAACAACATAGAAAGTAGAGGCATTTAAAATTATTTTTTATAGAACTGTTTGTAAAGACATTTTCCTTTCAAATTTTAATTTTACAAAATTATATTTGCCTTTTACATCAATCCTATAAATTTGTGAGTTTTAATTTTATATCTTGATAAAATAAACTTGGAAATCATGTGTTAATGTAATGCATGCCAAGAAGAATCTCTTTGGAAGGCATGCGTTCACATGGTAAAGGACAAAAAAACTCTTTTAAGGAACCCCTTTTTGCTTAAAGTTGGCAATTAAGCTTTATTTTGTTCTGTTGGGCAGAAAGCAAATAAAATTTTTTATTTCATATAAAATTATCATAGTAATTTATTTTTTATTATTATCCATATTTTTAATTATTATTTGTATTTATTTTAAATAAATTATATTTTACTTTTTAATCAACTTGGATCATAAATCAACCCAAACCTACCCAATTTTACTAGGGTCATTCCCTCCATATTGCCTATAGGCTCCGTTCGAGTAGAATAACTTGAACATCCTAACCCGCATCGAGAATTTTAGTTGGTGCAATTTCGAGGGTGTGAGTTGTAAAAAAAATAAAAAGTAAAGGTATTTGATGGCTTCCTCTGCAAATGCATCATTGACATGAAAGTGAGCAAGGGAACCAATCTTCTTTGCGAATTTAGGCTTATTCTTCTCTTTTTCTCCTTTGAGAACTTGACATTTTCAATAAGGAGGAACACCTCCTTTTGAAAGTGCCACCAACTTCTCAACTTTTGGAACACCTAAATAGAATTGACCTAACCCGATTTCAGGGTTTGTTTAGGTTAGCATTTTGACAAATCGGGAATAACCAAGCATAATTTAAGAACTAATCACCGCAACAGCACAGTTCATCCCTCATCCCTTCCCAGCCTCTCCCAAATCCAATCACTGTGTCTAGATAGTACCCGCACAAACTAGATTTTATGCTTTTGATTCTCTAACTATAGCAAAGGGTCTGGCTCAAGGTGCATTATACACCCACCTCGTTCTGACTATTGCTTTCGGTTCCTTAGCTCCCCTCTTTCCATCTCTTCCCTAGACGAAGCTACCCGCAACAGGCATTTCGCCTATCTCCATCTTCTTCGGTGAAGCTACCTACAACAGCCCCACTTGCAGGTTGATTTGTGGTCTTCTTTAAGGCTTAGTGTTATTAGAACCTGATCGAACTGCCAGTTGGACTGGTTTGACTATGAATTAATTAGTTGATCGGTTTAGTCTAACTTAGTTCGATCCAATAGTAAAATTTATTTAGTTTAATATTATTCATAAAATAAAAGGATGAATTAAAGTATTATATTATTATATAAAATATTTGTATTTCATATTAATAAATATGGTTTATATTTTCAAAATTCTGTTGTCTTATTTTTTAAATTTTTTTCAAAAAGAAAAAGAAAATCAGTTTAACTAGTTGAACTGGCCAGTTGAAACGGTTAGACCATAAACAGTGTGCCTATTTGGTTCAATTGGTTTGATTATGATAACATTATCATTACTTCATCTTTCACTTGGATTTAATGCACCGTAGACTCTTCTGATTCCCCCACTGTAGCAAAAGGTCTGGCTCCTTAGCTCTACTACTCTCTATGTTTATAGGTTAATTTGTGTTAACATTTTTATCTTAATATGCATTTGACTCATATCCTTGTCTCACTTTTTATGATGAATATTTATAATTTAATATTTTTTAACCTTATTTATTAACTCAAAATCCATCCAATTTTCTTAAGGTTGAGTTAGGGTTTTACAAATAGAGTTAAGATTAGGATTGGGTTAAAGTTTTATAAATAAGATTAGGGTTGAATTTATCCTAACCCAAGTAAACCGAACTCAATTTACGCCCCTAAATAAAATCATCAGTTTCTCAATCTGTTTAATAATTATGCATGAATTCAAGTAAAAAACCATCATTACTAGAATTTGAAACCAAACATATCCAACTTTGGAGAAAGTAGGGCAGGGTTGATCGACCCACAAACCTACAAATAAAATAGGATAGTATATTTTTCTTTTATTATTATTATTTTCTATCCATCGTCGGACATTTTAAGGAAAAACGTTTAACCGATGGAGAAGCAAAGGTTGGTTCCAGCTTGATACCGAAACATGCCTATTTGGACCTCTATGCTGAAATTTGTCACGTTTCTCATAACTTTCATGTGGTTTCACGTGATAGGCATTGAGCCTGGATTTGACTGCGCTGTGATAGGAGAGCGAGATTTTTACAGTTCTAGTAAGGTATTAAATGGCGTTTTCTGCATGAAAGAGACTAAAGATGCACCATCCACCAGGGGTTGGTCTACGTGCACTCGAGGGTAGGCAATTACAAACCGTCCTACTTTGAAAATTTTTCTAAGGATTTGAAGGCAAGGGTAGGTCCCTATATACTTGAGGTATCCATTAATTTCCACTACTCTTAAATTTTGAAAAATTCATGAAAAAAAAAACTAATAATTCATGAAAGTGGCTCCAAGATACACCGTACACGTTGAAGCCCTCAAATTATGATAAAGAGCTCATAATTAATGAATTCCGCATATAATAATTTATCATAAAAAGATTTTATACGTATAATCATCAAAGGATGGACTTGATTGTTTATTTAATCATTTAAAAATAATTAGATGGATTGTAACATACACTAGCGGCCGTTGAAGGCTGTTTGAAGAACTGAAAGTGACGGTGATGGTAAAAATATAATATTTATAATTTTATAGCCAATTATGGGCAGTTTTATAAATATTTTAAAATTGTCAATATAAGTGTAATTATCTTTAAAAAGCACCGTTAAAATTGCAAATAGCTCTTCAAAGTCATCGAAGACAATTTTTGACAGTATTATAAAAAAAAGAATTTTTTAAAAAATCTGACATTATAATTGAATGTAATAATAAAATTTTAAAATATTTAATATTTAAAACACATTTAAAACTATAAAATTCGCCCCCCTCTAAACGTCCAGCCTCCGCGACTCCACTTTCTCACAATCAGTCTTTTGCCACATGCGTAGGAATGATGGGTGTGACAATACTCCGTCTTCTGCTCCCCCTTTCAAAGGTGGTGGGGGTGCTTTTCTCATCAAAGGGACAAAAGTCAAAAGCTAGCAGCAATAATCATGTTTTGTAAAAAATCTGTCCGGTCAAACCATCAGATGATCCACAATTATGGCAATTTTTTTCAGCCACACACCATTCTACATACCCTAGCTTTATTTGGATTGTGTCAGGGGTGAAAGTCTCTCTTCTTTGTGTAAAGATTGACGTGGTATCTTAATTATTATAATAATCTTATTTTTTATAATTATTTATATTTTAATTATTTTTTGTTTTTATTAAAACTCTATATTCCAGCATTGCGAACACATCCTCTGGAACGAATCGGACTGATGGTTGAACTAGTGATGCGTCCGGTTTATGATCCAGCAGGTTAAAATGACTAACTCAATCGGTCGAATGTTTCTAAAAAAATTTAAATAATACAATTTATTTTGTATTATTTATAATAATTTAATTTATTTTTTATTTGATAAATAATCTTAAAATTAAAAAAAATCTATTATTGGATTAAAACAGTAACTAGATTGATCAATTGACTGGATCAGCCAATCTAGTCAGGTTCTGATAGCACTGCGTTACACATCCCATTCAAACAAAGCCTTCCCAGGTGTTGAACTGTTAGTTGGATTCCAACCATTGCGAGGCTGACAAGCGTGTGTCGATTAGCAAACGTGAATGCACCGACAGCGGCAGAACACTTGTGACCACACATCGATCTACCAACTCCACCGTCCGGTAGCGATGAGCTTGCTATAATTCTCAGTGTTAGTCGCCGACCATGACAATTGACAAGCGACATTACATCCGCACGGTGTACTGCAGCAGTGATGCCTCCGGCCGGGTTGGTGGGGTTGGAGCCAACCAAAACCACAAACCTAACTTTCATCTAAACCACATTTCTCACGTTGGATTGGGATTGAAGTTTGATTTCAAATTCAGGTAGAACGTGGGTTGAAATTCAGATTAATTTTAATTTCTAGTTTAATTTTTTTAATAAATTAACAACTGGTCTTAAATAAATAAAGTGTTCTCAAGTACATACCTATTAAAGTAATGTGGATTCGATTTTATTCATAGAAATAAAGAAAAATTAAATTTTTTACTCCGTAAACTTATTTTGGTGCAGAATTTAATTAACTGAACGAGAAATTGATTAACCGAAGAAGAATCGTTGCTCTCCAAACTTGAATTTTGTGATTGGGTGTGTAATTATGATTGAAAAGCATACATTTTTCATAGTCCGAGAGCGACCGTTAGCGGGAGAAGGCTAGGAT
>JAYJMB010040119.1:16668-29359 GCA_036873735.1 Pouteria campechiana
ATCTACCATCTCTTTACCAAAAAGGTGAGTTTCACAAAAAAGGGCCCGCTACGAAAGGAGCGCAAGCCCCCTTTGTCTCATCTCCAGACTCCAATCCCCATTGCGGGCCGCTGCGGCCCCATCATGTCATGCATGCAAAATTTAAAAACAACTGAAATAGCCTGTGTTTGGCAATGTGCTATACATTGGCCCAGCAAACCTGGATCGGCCTCCTCTCTCGGAAGAGAGGGAGTAACCTTTGCCTCCTTCCGCTGGTAAGTCTTCCTCCCCTCCCATTGTCTGCCGTTTCTTGGTATCTGGGTTGTAAAAATTTTGTCAGCAAGAACTAATCAGCTGCGTCTTGGGTTTCATTCTTTCTCGAGAAGGCTCTTAGTAAATCAGCCGAACGTTGGTTTCGATTGATGGAACTGTGCCTTTTAGCTGCATGATGAAATGCCTAAGTGGGAATCCTAGGATTTACTTGGACGGGTTAGGCTCCATTGCTAGCGAACGCTGGTTTATGCGTCGGAGCACATTTGTGGGGCTAAATCTACGTTCACCCACTTCAAACCCGATAAGAAGGTGGGGCGATTGTGTGGGCCGGTGAATTTGTCTGTTGTAAATTGATTTGAATAGCATTTGGTTGTTAATTCTGCCTCGGAGAAGAAGTGCGCTGGCTTACCTGTTGCTTGGGGCTCCACGAGGCTGGAATTCTTTCTTCGTGACGTATTCCGGACTTTTGAGTTTAATCTCTGCTTTCTTGTTGAGAGCATAGTAAACATTGCAATATATCAGTGTTGGTTGGAGGATGTTGCGGCGGTGGAGCAGTATCATAAGATGGATTGGTCTTATTAGTAAAACATGCATTCCAACGGGAAAATTTCCCTATTAAGGAATTTTCTTTATGTTTTTAGCTGCAGGTGATGATGGAAGAACCAAGTCCATGGTACTGTAGCCAAAATGTGCGTATGGGTTTTGGTTGAGACTTACGACTGTTGCCTAGAAACCATCAATTGCATTTTTAGTGTCCCATTCTTATAGTATTTTCTTCTTTGCTTTTGCTGCTGCTTTTTTATCATCTGATTCTCGTTTCAAACTCTCAAAACTTTTGTAAGAAACTGGAAAGGAATAAATAAGATATATTAAGTTGCTTTTGACTATTACTAATTCCTGTTTTTTTGAGTGCTGATGGGCCGAAGCACTTTTTTTTTTTTGTTTTTTTCATTTTTAGTGTTTTTTTATATGAAAGCTTGAGTCAGAAGAGAGAACAAGATGGCTCCAATATTACAAGCGAAAGATGTATCTGATTGGAATTATAAGGGAGAAGGAGCGGCAAATCTTGTTTTAGGTTACTGCAGATCTTCACCAGAGTTTGTATGCTTGCTTCTGACAGAACTCATCTTGTTTTCCTTTCCTCTTTATTCTGCTGTGTCATGTATGATCACTTTCTGTTGAAGGTCAGTCTGGTCAGATATGTAGATTAAAGCAAGACCTTAAAATCGAGTATGGAACATAGCTTGATGATCACGCTGATTAGGAGGGCTTAGTCACCAGTTGATTTACGCCTCTAATGCAGGCTTCTGGCTCAGCTGTTGATTATACAGCCACTGGTTGAATGGCTGTAGGTAAGAGATGACTGGATAATTGGTTTGTGTCCATTACCAAGAGCTAAGCTAACCAAGGGCTAAGCCTTCATGATCTCAGCCCAGATTCTCCCTTGACAATGAATAAACCAGTCTGGTAGAGATTGTGTTGGAGATTGTTATAATAATTGAAGGATTAAGAGTTAAAACTTGATATATCTCATCATCCATGGAGCCTTTAGAGCATTGGTTGGGTCCTTATAATATGGCACCAAAGCAAGATGATGATAACCTGAGTTCCAATCACTTACATAGCAACGGAGGGTATTATGATGTGAAGGAGCTAAAATGGGAACAAATAGGACATGGAAAGGGCTACATGGCTGGTGAGACTGGCACTAGGATGCGTGGCATTAGGCCAACTACAAATGAGGTTGTCTAGCACAGTTGATATGTTATGACCACAGCTGTACACTAGCATATACGATACATTCTCTTGGGTTGGAGATTGTGTTGAGGAGTCAAAGTCCAAGATATTAAACTTGACTCATTTCATCTTCTCTAGAGCTTCATTTGGTGCTCTAAGATGCTGACAATCCTGGGATATCCATGCTTCAGCATTGTAATTCAGCCAGGACAGAAATTCAATAAAATTACATTTTTTGAAGCTTATGTAGCTGTTTTCATCAAGTGCAATATCTGTTAAAGAACTTGAACTACTTCACTGAAGTGAATGCAATTTTTGTGAAGTGTCTTGATCATCATATGCTCCACTGGAGTGATGATTTCATTTCACCATCTGCAACCCAATGAGTCCCATTAACTAAAAATTTTGGTACCATGGGCTACCTTCTTTAGTTTGAATTTATCATTGAAACCCTGTCCACAGTAATTTCATCCACAGTTCAGTGTCACTTCAATTTTGAATGATTTTCATTAAATTTCGTTTTATTTAGATGGTGATGATTTGGGGTACATGCTGCATACTAATATAAGTTCTTGCTAATTCTCCTGAATCTGTGGTTGAGTCTGTTGATTCACATTTTTCTTTTTTCATAGGTTGGGAAAGTGTTGCGTGTGCAAAAGGCTCCAAGATCAGAATCTCAACTTGCAGCTAGCAAGTATATGTTGTCTAGGCATGAATGTCTACTATGGAAGGATACAAAAGAGCTTGCAGAATGTTCATCAAATGAAGTTTTGAATCAAATGTTTGTAATGCATGTCATGAGGCCTTTGTTAGGCTCTGAACACATTGACGTTGGGGTGCGTTGGCATCAATGCTGCATGATGCGATTTCTTTTCTAGTTGAATCGTGGGTTTCTTTGTCTTCTTAAATTAATTTTTTACTTCAAATTATCTCCATCAAAATTTGATTTTGGATATCTGGTTGGCCTCAGTTATTGTGGTGCTTTTTGGTGAATTAGAGGTATCTTATTTGAAATAGCAAAAAAGGAAAAGCCATACCAATCTTAATTTATTCTCAGACTAGTTTGATGTGATTTCTGAATCACCACTTCTTTTTTCTTTTTCCTTTTAGATTCATAATTTACTGACTTCAATAACACAGCACCAGTTTTGACTTAACATTTCTTCGGTTATGGCAGACTTGCATCCCTGTGTCGGAGGAATTTCTGGAATCTATAGAAAAGAATGTTCTCAGTCAGCGTCCTGCTTGGCGTGTTGATGCAACTAAGGTTAACACCTTGTGTAAATCTGCAATTTTGATGTCTGATCATTCATTCTTTGAGTCCAGCCCACCCTTAAAGAGTAAGACGAAACTATTTTTATATATTCAGTTGTAGTATATTCACTTTTTTGTTTACATATCTGTGGGCATAGATATGGCACTAATATAAACTTAGCTAATTTAGAGAAATTAGTATATTCAAAGAAATTAAGAGAGAAATATCTTGAGAGTTAAAAGAGAAACAAAGTAAAAAGGAAATTATCTTGAGAGAGATTTAAATGAAGCTGTTTTTTTATTTTATTTCCTTTTGGTGCTCTTAATTTTTCATGTAAGCGCAAATCAGAACGAAAGAACCTCTTTTGTTGGTTTGGGTGTTTGAACCGACGTCTTATGGTTCCAGCCCAGCCTACCTATGAAATAAAAGAGGTTGATGACCACTTAGAACTGTTGGGAGTTGAGATTGGAGACTTTTGCTTTAAATTTTGGTCCTTTTCAAGTATGTGAACGGCATCAATATGAGTCTCTTTTATAACCTGTTTCTTGACAAGGGGTAATTTCTGCGCCCCGCCTCCCGCCCCCCCACCACCACCAAAGTTGGGTATCTCATTGCCCAAGTTGGACATATGCACACAGGATTGGTGTCTACCATTAAACTACGCAGCCGGTGACTGATTCATTGATCTCTACTGATATGATAGAGTTGACTGTGAACTTCTGGCAGTCTACAATTGAAGGCAGTTCCGAATTTCTGTGGTTTATATTATATGATTAATCTTTTAGATGTAGTCAGATTTTGCCATGATTTTGTTCAGTGTTTTTTTAGATTTTTTTACTTCCTTCATTTGAGTACAGATTTGAAAACACATGGCCTAACTAAGGGCATGGTCCATGACAGAACGATTTTTTTTTTTTTTATTACTTCATCATACTGAGCCCATTTAACTAGGAAAAAAGGTCATGACGATGATGAATAGATATAATAGAGTTGGATGTCTGTTGTTTCCTGTGAATCAATCCTGTTCCCGAGAGCTTGAAGAATGTCTTATATTGGTGCAATCTTTTCCAACTTTTCAGTCTGTTGCTGTCATTCTCTGACCCATGCGGTGCCTCATGGTCTCAATCATGTTGAAAGTCTCTAAATTATTGTGTGGAAGTTTCAGGAAGGCGCATGAGCTCTATTGTACTTAAGACACATTGGTGTTTAGAGTCCAATTCTTGCAAATGATATCTGCAGTCATGATATATTAGTCTTGAAAGGGGTTGGTTGTTAAGTCAAAAAACAAATGTATTTTGGTTATATTTAGGCTGTGTTGTTCCAAAAGCATATGATTTATAGGAATTCTTAATTTCAGGAAATCTTAAAGATGACATCTGCATTGCAGTAGAAATTAAGGTGCTTGTCTGTACTCTACAATTATCACTTTTTCATCTTCACGTTGAATAATATGAGTTTTGGCATGATGCTTTTGTTATTCTGTTTTATGTCGTGAGGGAGCAGCCTAAATGTGGATTTCTTCCATCCTCAAGGTTCATAAATGAAAGAAATGCTATTAAGAAGAGCATTACTCGTTTTAAGATGCACCAGATCCTCAAGCTTTACCAGAAAGAGGTAAACTTTGCATACAGCCTTTTGATCTGCTTTTTCTCAACTGCACACTTTCAAAAGGTTTGTAAAGGATATTTGAACAGATTTATCTTATTTATTTTTCAAGTTTTCTCAATCAGCTTGACCTAAATGACCTAAGTGTCTACTAGTTATTCTCACTTAACATGCAGAGACCATGCATTTTTTTTCTTTCAAACCATCTCCTTTTTCTCCCATTATCTCAAGCATGGTAAGAATGTCCTCTCCAACAGATGTTTTTGGGGGAACTAGCCTAAACTGCCTTTCTGTTGTTGTTAGCTGAAGGATTTATTTACCGACAAATTTGGAACATTGTTGGGGGCGTTTTGGTCTGTCTCGCTTGACTGCTAATTTTAGTGCTGATCTTATCTAGCATCTGTGCCCCATCATGAACCTACACAAGATAGCCACACATCATGTGGGACATCTATGCATGCATGAATATATATGGGATACCTATGTGGATGATCTATCCATGAGACAGGTTGGTCAAATCATCAGGTAGACTTTGTGTGCATTTTAATCTTGGACCTTGAGATTTTTTCCTTGCCTCTAATTTTAAATTGTTTCTGAGCACATGAAAGTTTCTGATAAGTTGTGACAAGCCTGACCTTGAGAATCGGTCATCTGAGCATGCTGCTAGAGCGTGGTGTGATTTGTGGTTCTATAAGAAAGTGAATGAGCTTAGTATTCCAAAATAATAATTATGAAATTTGGTGGATCTGTGATCTATTATGTTAGTGGTTTTCATCCTCTTAAATAAGCCAATATTAGAAGATTATTTAGGTTGATGCCAGTTGTGAAAATTAAAAATGCTCCATTTTCTGACATGTCTTTAGTGCATCATTTATCCTGATATTTCTAATCTCTCGTACTTCTACTCATGTTCTGTATTGTTTCCCAGATATCCCAGCTAAGTGAATATGACCCACTGGATTTGTTTTCTGGATCCAGAAAACGAATTATTCAGGCCACCAGAGCACTTTTTGCAACTCCACAGAATAATTTCCGTGTATTTTTCAATGGCACCCTCATTTATGGAGCCTTGGGTGGTGGCTTGGATAATGCTGCAGCTAGTCACACTGAGGAATTTGAAGATCTGCTCGAGGGGGTGATCCAAGCAGGTCCTGGCATGCGATTAGCAAGCTTTCTGGAGCTTATAGGAGAAGCAATTTTCCAGTCAGGGGTACTGAGCCAGCTTTTAGATGTTCAGAAGCTCGATTCTTTTGACATTGAAGGGGCAATTCATTCATATTATGAAATCATTTCTCAGCCTTGCATGGCATGCAAGAATTTGGGAAATCCAGAAAGTTTGCATCAGTATTCATTCTTGCATTCACTTTCCTTGGATGAAAGCCTGAAAATTGTGAGGGAATTTCTGATAGCTGCAACTGCCAAAGACTGTAGTCTGATGCTTAGCTTTCAGCCTAGAAAGAACGGGGACTCAGCATCTAAGAATAGCTCTGTATTCCTAGGATCAACTAATCAACACTTTGGCTATAAGGTATGCGTCCTTTTCAATTCTTAAAGAATACGTGCTTTCCTAAAATTATTTTTTGTAAACTTTAATTTGAGGTATTCATTCCTTTCTAATCTCAAAGATATCATTTTTTATGCAAATAAGACACGAGGATACAGTGAGATCAATGTCCAATATGAAGTAGGTTGAAAGTCAGGCGCCTAGTATCTTCCAAATGTGGAGATTTTAGGTTGATTTGTTCAATTTGGATCTTATAATTGCACTATCTAAAGCCATGATGTCTTGCATATCTGTTTATTACAGTTCAAAATTTTAGGCTAGCTTTTTATCAAGTATAACTGGAAATTCAGTTTTCTTCACTTTTGCTTTACAATCAAATGAAGATACCAGAAGCTGATCCAGTAAAATTAAAGCAAAGAGGAAAGGAGAGAGAGAAGGTGCTGAACTCCTGATTTCCTTCTTGTAGGCATTTTTCATTGACCTGGATATAAAGCTTCTGAAGAAGATGGTTCACTATTATGAATTGGACCAGAAGATCGTGAGTTGTTACACACAGATGCAGAAGCCTGGACAGTGGTACCTTTGATTTCATGACCACTTTAAGGTATTGAGCCCGTAACTTACATTTCAATGATGGACACCTGTTATATGTTTCTGATGTGGGTCCTTAATTATGATAGGGTTCATGTAGACGGAAGAAATTATGACTTTTCTCCTCTTTAGTTAGAATATCAGTGTATTTCATTTTTGCCATGTGCAAATGCTTGGGACTGTCTTATTTAGTTGTTTCATGAATGTCAAAGCATATGAATTTGCAGTTCCCTGCCCCGGACTGGAGAATTGGGGGGAAAGTTGCAATCAAATGTTTGTAAAAGAACAGAACAGTAGATGTTAAAAGACAGATCCTTCTGAACATACTTGGCTTGCAATATTAGGGTATGGCTGATATTATGTTGTTGCTAGGTGTCGTCCACACTACTGGCCTGGAATTACAGATGCAAGGTGTAACCAAAAATTTAAAAATTTAAAAAACTTCAAAAAAAATCATGTAGGAGGATGTGGACCAGATTGTGCTTGTGCAGCATTATTAGTATATGGATGCCAACCTTTCAAAAGAATAGCCTGTGCAGGTGGATAATTGTTATTAATGCGGTTATTAATATTTAAGGCCCTCCTTTTGGAAGAATAACATATTAGCTGATGAAAAAAAAAACATTTTTAGAAATACATCTATGAATCATCCAATACTCTTTTTAAGTCATGAGTCATGTAAGCGATTCTAACAAGTTGACTAAAGATTGATGCTGTTCTAATTGGTTCAATACAGAATTTTCCGATAGTGTCCCTCCCAACTTTGACTCAAAAGTAGGTCCAACCAAGTTCAGCCGATATCAAAACTCAGTGGCTTACTCCTACTCAACGAGGGTAGAAATGCCATCATATATTACTAAATTATCTGACCAATTAGTTGGGTTTATATGGTAATCTTTTTAAAGTGGGACATATGGTGTTTGTTTCTAAAGAGAGGTCCTTACAGTGCACAATTACTATTGGATCACACCGACAGTTTATTTGAACCCTTAAGTATCTTGCTTTTTATGTGGATAAGCAAACAAGGCATGTTTAAGAAGAATCCTTGGTTTAATGTTATATGCAGATGACACAGTTTTGATTGATGAAATTAAAGAGGAAGTGAATATAAAGCTAGAAAAATGGAGTACTTTAGAATACAAGTTTTTCTTGTAATTTATACAGGTTAAATGGTGTTCATAGATTGCAATGGACAATAATAAAAATGTGGATTTCGTTAACTAAAAATTCACCAAAAATGTTCATTTCTGATTTCCTGGATTGGTCATTAATGAGAATGGAGATATCAATAGCCATTAAAGACAATTTGATTAGAAGTTGAAACTAGCCTCTAGTGATCTACCTGACCATAGGGCGCAAAGCAGATTAACAAGAAAATTCTATAGGATAGTTGTAAGGCTAGTGACTCTGGTGCAATGTTGGTTGTCCAAGGAACAACCTATGCATAGTTTAAACATGACAAAAATGAGGATGTTAGGATAAATAATGACAAGACAACTAGAGGAAATTTAGAAACGGCACCTATTGGTGATACGGAAGCAAAATAAACGTAGATGGTCTGGCCCTAATGCAATGGGAGGTGCAGAACCTTAGTGGTGTGAGGTAGTATGTTGATTTAAGTTGAAGGCCTTGTTAGTGAAGCTTAAGGCCCTATAGCATGCAGAAACAATTTAATGAAGAGTCGATGAGCTTTAGTTAGAATAGAAAATTTATCCATCATATGGTGAAATGGTACTGTGACATTCATGTAGAGCTAAACGTCTTAGTTAGCATAAGTTTTTGATGATTGCAATGTCATACACATTTACACATTTATAAATCCAAGTTTTTTTTTAATATCAAAATTTAAATAATTCAAAATAAGAGAATTATCAAATATCACTTAGGTTTTTTAAGAATTAGATGAATTCCCATTCGACTATCATCCTTAGCACTATGCAGTTAGCTAGAATATTTAAAATCATCTCAATTAGACAACCATTTAATTCACATAGTTTGAAAAGGTATAAAATCATTTGTAAAACGTGAAAAACACCTTAGGTTGATTTGCTTCAAGTATTGAAACGTTATATAATTATATTTAATCTTTCATTTAGATAAGAAGAACACTTTCAAATTTCAATGGTATAAATTCTTGCTACAGTTGTGAGTCTATCTAGCTATTAATCAAATTTAATAGTCACGTATTCATCCACTAATGAATTTATTTTTGCGGATATCTAAGTTCCTAATCAAAATTATGTTTAGTATCATAGTTAATTCTACATTGACTAACATGATGATACATTAACTGTTGTATTCATCTGAAAAAATCATGAACACGTTTTTTTATTTTTTTTTATATTACGGATCTATTAGCAGAAATTCAATGCATAATCTCAGCATTCAATATAGATTTCTAGAAAATCGCAATTTCCAAGTATTGAACCATTTCATTTTACCATGGCCCCTGAAGATGACGAAGCTACAAAATTCGGCACACCTGTCAACATCTTCCGCTACTCGTGAGATGCACCTACGGGCTATAAAATGTTTTGGAATAGTGCATGGGCAGACGTGCATATGTTCCGGTGTCGATGTGGACAACCAAGGGCCATCTCATCCAATATCACTCTGACCAACAACCAAACTTGCCCACAGTTCATATTATTCAGATTTTCTTTGAAAACTGCTACCAGATTATGATGTTTTCATGCAATGGCACGGATGCATAGAATCATCGGCAAGGTGGTTCCTGTTTTAGGCTTTTAGCTAATGCAGTTGAGTTGGTAGATTGCCATAATATCTCTGTCTATTTTATAATGATGCATCCATTTAAAAAAAAAAAAAATTAGGGGTGTGCTCAAACGGTATGAGGTTGCACCGTAATTTTGTGTGGGCCACACCCTTAAATAGATGTATCTTTCATCGGTAACGGTTTGATTCTCAAAATGGACCACCCGATCACCACAATCGGTGGTGTAGAATACCAATGCATGGGCCGAAATAAATGTTCTTGTTCAAGTCATTAAACAGATCAACGTGTGACCCAGGAGTTATAACAGCTTGCACCTAATCGAATAAGCAAACCAGTAGGGAGATTCGACGTTGACCTAATCTAACCTCTGGTGCATGTCTTTAAACTAAAAAAATTTAGCCGTCCAAATCGCATGCAATTTGTACAGGTTGGCTAAAACTGGGTTGGAGAGAGAATCGCAGGGCAATCTTATCTGCCACTGCCAACCAACAAGTCAAAACTGCTTAAATATTTTTGGGTTTCATGCAAAAGACGATTCTTTTTGTGAAGATATAACAAGCATATGCATCACTAGAATTTCGCGTAATTAATCAAGGTGACCTCAACCCAAAGTTTCACCAACGCATCTACTGTCGTCAAATGCATCACATAATCTTGTGACATGTCTTAGAAATCAAAATAATTTGCCAATTATGCGGTTCGTAGTAAGTGAAGAAGTTGATTGCCCCTTAATTTCTTCTTGGCTTGTTTCATAGGGTTTGCGAATTTTTTCGATTGGAAGACTCATCAATGTTCAACCACACCGCATGTTTCCGATCAACTGCTTTTCCCCGTCATGTTCACCTCCGCCTCATGCCCTGGTGATTCTATCATACAACCTTGTCCAAGTCCTAAGTCCTAAGCTAATTCACTTATCTTGTATAAATCTACCTAACGCGCGACAGATGTCATGCTTGCTGTGGCAGCAGAGCCATCGAATAAAACAGTTGGGAGTCGATGTCAACAAGAACATTTCAAGCAAGACTCGGGCATCGGAATAAGCCCATAAAACCTAATTAAAGAATGACTATATCCCTATGAAGTCTATCCAACGCCGGTGAGATTTCCTTATAATAAAACATCCACTAAAAAAAAAAAAGGACAATGATAAGCGACAGAAGCCTGCTTTGTCGTTGAAAAGCATCCCCACAACAGCTGCCAAGGGAAGGTGAACAACCCAAGGATGCTTTAAAAGAAATTGGCGTTGAACCTTGAACTATCCGTCTAGCTTGCAATGAAGAATGGTCATTTGAATTTGCATTGAAGAAAGATAAAAGATCCCCCATGGTGCAAAGGACAGTGCTCAAGGTTGATATCTCATGCCAAAAATGCAAGAAGAAGCTGCTAAAGGCTGTTTCCGGTCTAGAAGGTAAGAAACTTTTTCTAATACTTTAGGCTCCCTCTAAAAGTAAGAAAGCATGAGGAGGTGTTTGGCTGCACGAATTTAGCCACACCAGATGTCTGGTAGCCGAAATGAAAAGGACTCATTAACTAGAAATTTCGTGATTATTAGCGCAGCCAAATGTTCCCTGATTGAACTTTGATCTCCAGCACTTTTGCTTGTATTTAAGTCATCTATTAGGAACTGGATATTGACAAGTGGGATCTGAGAGGTCTATGCCGATAGCCTTCCAAGGGACTTGATTTGGATGGAGTAATGACCTGACAACACAGATTGAATCATCCCACCAGATTGTCCCAGCCTGTGTGATTAATCAGGAAATTGCATCTCATTCCATTCAACCATGCAACTTACTACAAGAAGGATTAGATTTTAGAAAATCAAAGGCGATGTGAAGTTGAATTGCTGTGTTGCCATGTTTGTCATTTCTCAAGGTGTTTCCCTTGACCATTGCTAGATGAACCCGCCAATGATTTCTTGTAATAAAAAGATTTGGCCACCTGGTTGATGGTCAAATGATTCCGCTTCTGAACATCGAACCACTGTAATGATTATTTTGATGTTGAGCCCCTAGTGGTGTCTTGCTTGTTGAAAATGACTATGATGAGGTTCAGTTTTTATTTTATGAATTGAACCACAATAAGCCTTGGATGGCTTACCCCAGTCTGTTGGGGTAGTGCCAAAGGAAGGAAGGAAACTTTACTCCTCTCTCAAGAAAACACCTACCTATCTAAGGATTTAAAAATGATGTAATTCAATTAACAGGTAATAAAAAAAATAGACTTAAGTAATTTGATCTGCTCACCATCCCTGACGTCCATTTTCATCCATTTATAAAATAATACGTTCTTTCACACTATCCGAACTAGCTCAAAAAATTCACCATTTCACTGGAAGAGTGCCATAGCAAGACTCCAAACTAACGTTGTACAAAACCACCTACATGCTATTCAGGCCGCAACTAGTGCATGGGAGTGAATTGAGAAGCTAATTTACCGTCCCCCCTTCACCAATAAGATTCATCCCTTTTGTCTCTCATATTCCTTTCTCCCTCCCTACTTCCAAGTTCACATCGTATATCTTTTTCAATAACAATCGCATTGTTAACTAACCACCTCAAAGGTTAACTTACTATTGGTATATCTGGAATATTTATTAAATTTGCAGGTGTAGACAAGATTGAATTGGATGCTGCAAAGGGAACTATAACTGTTACTGGAAATGCAGACCCATTTGATGTCATTACGCGCACCAGGAAAACCGGCAAACGTGCAGAAGTTGTGAGCATCGGCCCCCCACCTGCTCCCCCCAAACCCCAGGATGGTGGGGGTGACAAACAAAAATCTAAAGAGACGAAAGGAGATAAGGATAAGAGCCCTTCACAGCCAAAGCAGGTTCCTGTTCAGTATCCTGTCTGTTGCCCTGCGTGCGAGCACATGCGTACCCACATTGTACTTGATGATACCCCTGCATCATGCTCCATCCTGTGAAAAATGAGGCATCTTCTTCTGTTCTCAATCACACAAAATTTCCAAGAGATTTGACACGTCGTCCTTTTCTAGAGTACTC
>JAYJMB010040140.1:0-27514 GCA_036873735.1 Pouteria campechiana
TAAATGGGTATTCAGAAATAAACTGGATGAGAGTGGATTAGTTGTAAGAAATAAAACACAACTAGTTGCTAAGGGGTATTCCCAAGAAGAAGAAATCAACTTTGAAGAATCTTATGCTCCTATAGCTAGGTATGCTACTTGCTTTTGCATTCTATAACTTTAAATTATTCCAAATGGATGTAAAGAGTGCATTTCTAAATGGATATTTAAGTGAGGATGTGTATGTAAAGCATCCTCCTAGGTTCAAAAGTGATGATCAACCTAATCATGTTTATAAGCTCACCAAAGCATTATATGGTTTGAGATAAGCTCCAAAAGCATGGTATGAAAGGCTGAAAAAATTCTTAAGTGATCATGAATTCATAAGAGAAAAAGTTGACACTACCTTGTTTATTAAAAATATTGACTGGGATGTCTTGATAGTTCAAATTTATGTAGATGACATTATATTCGAAGCTACTAATGAGGATCTTTGTCTAGACTTCTCAAAGATCATTAACGCAGAATTGAATTACTTCCTTGGATTGCAAATTAGGTAAAGAGATGATAGAAACTACATTTGTCAATCCAAATATACTAAAGAGATGCTGAAGAAGTTTAAAATGAAAGAAATTAAGGCAGCAAGCACTCTAATGAGCACATCAACAAGGCTGGACAAAGATGAAAAGGGTAAACTTGTAGATCAAAAATAATATCAAAGTATGATTAGATCTCTTCTTTACCTTACTATATCTAGACCAGATATTCTCTTTAGTATATGCTTATGTGCTAGATTTAAGTCTAGTCCCAATGAGTCTCATCTTACTACAATGAAATAAATTTATAAGTACTTGGTTGACACACCAAATCTAGGACTCTTTTATCCCAAGGGAACTAGTTTTGAACTCATTAGATATTCAGATTCTGACTTCAAGGGATACAAAGTTAATAGAATAAGTACTAGTGGAACCTATCAATTCCTAGAAAATAGTCTAGTATTATAGTTCTCTAGGAAACAAACTAGTGTTGTTCTTCCTATAGCAGAAGCCGAATATATATGTAATACCTATGGTGTTAATTATTGGTTAATTATGTGGGGATTAATGGAGAAAAGTGAAATTTACATGAAGATATTCAAGGATGCAAAAGGGGTATGAAAGTTTATAAAATTGTGCCAGCTAAAATCATTTGTGCATGAATAAGTGACATACATACATGTTAATGGAGGTAAAATTTTGTGCAATTATGTTAATTTTATGTGGAATAAATGATGGTAAAAGATTAGAAAAAGAAAGAGTCAAAAAATGATAAAAATTAGGAAAATTGGGCAGGCTAGCGCCAGTGGCACCAGAATGGGCGCTGGCGTAAGTCGATGGCATCGGGTGGTGGTAGCAGCATGGTGCCAATGGCACCGGCCAACGGTTATAAATTGGAGGCTAACTTTTCAACCCCAAACCATTCCATTTTCTATGTTTTTGGTCCTGTTCTTTCTCCAATTTTTGCCTTAGCCCCATTTAACTTGATTTCTTACCTATTTAGCTAGGAAATTACCTTGCCTAGCTAGAAAAACTTGTGATCTTTCAGTTAAACCTAAGTTTCACCCTTTTAATATGTGAAAAACCAAAGAAAATAGCAGAAACGTCAGAATTCCCTCAAATGGATGGAGCCACATGGAGTTGGGAGCTTGGTCCTTCATTTGGGAAGGACGGCTACGCTTGTAAGAAATGGTAAGTTCGATTTCTCAACCGAATGTCAAATTTTAGATTTTAGTGTTTTGGGGAAAAGTGGATTTCAGGGCTTAAATTGATGTATATGTTTGTAAATTCATGGGAGAAATGAGTTTATTCATTGATTAATGTGATTTGATAAGAAAAATGATGGATTTTGCTAAGCTAGGGTTTTGGAGCATAGTAAAATTTGGGCATTCTTGATTTCTAATGATATAATGATGGGGCAAATGATTAGTGACATGATTGGAATGTTTTAGAACATATATAGTTAGGTTTGGACCAATAGAATCAAGTTATGGGTTATGCCCTAGTTAGAGTTTAAAGAGGATTTTTGTGAATGGGCTATGTAAGCCATGAATTGAATAGATTTAAAGCTTAATTGAGTTGTTTACATGTTGTTTAAATGTTAATCATGTAAGATACCAGATAAATATATCAAGAAAAGAGGTTTCTTGTGATAATATTTGAGAAACTCTAAGTTAACTTGTGTTTATCACATGTTTGATAAGTATAGCCTAAGTTTAGCTATAAAAGAAGTATTAATATGATGTGATGTATGGGGTACATGATTATGAATGACACTATTCTCCTATACAGAATGATTTGAGAAGGATGAAAAGACAGAGCTGGAGAAAAGTAGTTTGGAGCTAAAGGCTTGAGGTAAGTAGGCGGCCCCTTGTATGACTAGAATGAATGGATGGAGATATTGTTTATCCCATGTTTGTCCTGGGCATGTATGTTTTGGATGAGGGATAGTCGATATCCCGTGTTTAGTTAAAGATTAGTGGTTCTTTGATTGATGATTGTAAAGTGTTGCAGAAACCCGAACGGTTGGGATAATGAGTATCCCTTGAATTGCAATATTTGATATTTTGATTTGATATGCTAATGTGAAGGATAAAGAATATCCCTTTGTTAAATGATCATATGTTTTAGTCATTAACATGGTTATTTCATTTGTGCATATGGTTGCAAATGTGATATGCATAAGGTTATGCATGTTGGATTGATAGGGATAGTAAATATCAAAAGTTGAATATGCTATGGTGATTGTATGAAAAGTGAGATGGATAGGGAATGAGGTATATTTCCTTATTTTATTTAAAAGTAAATTTTGTATGAATTGTGAATGATAGGGATAAGAAAAATTATCCTATGAGTTGCATGTTTAAAATTCAATGATTGAATGTTAGATATGTGCATGTATATAGTAATGGGATAAGAAGCATTCCAAGATAAGTGAGATTGTATGTCATGCCTAAATGGCATGATTGTGATGTTATGCCTATATGGCATAGTTGGACACGTAGTGCCTCCATGACATGTATGGTGATATGAGATGCCTGTATGGCGTGTATTATAGTATGATGAGCCAAAGTGGCCCGGATGTAATGTGAAGTGTTGGAATGGCACTTTATGATATTATACGCCAGAAAGGTGTAGGGTGTGCTTAGAAAGAACGAGGATGCAAGCCTCATGGTATGATTGCCTTGGGTTGTACATCTCAGGATGAGATGGGAATGTGATGTGTTTATAGTAATGGCTAAACTTGAATGATGTTGTATTTGATACATGTTCTGTGTTAGAACATTTTTGTTATGATTAATTATTATTTTATTTTATCTATACTTATTGAATTGCCCAAACTTACGCCTTCTTCTATTAAATTTTTAGCTGACAGGCTAGGCGAAAACTCCAAATCGAGGATTGGGATGGATAAGTAAGATTAGAAAAAAATTGATGGTATGGTAAAGTATTAGGATTGGAATCCCATTGAAATTTGTAATTTATCATTTAATCATGAGATTTTATGATTATATCAAATTGTAAATAATGTATGGGATGTTGTAGTAAATCATTTAAAAAAGAAATTGTATATGGAATTGTATTAATTCAGGCTGGAACATTGCCATCATGAAATGGTTCTAATCTTGGGTGGAGTTGTGAGTATGAGTGTGAGATCGTGTAGATAAAATTGTTGTCATTGGATTGTAGAAATATAAAATTTTATTGATTTAATACATGTATATCAGATTTAAATGTTTATAAAATAGGGTAGACTTTGCCAAATTTTAGGCAGAATATTTCCTTAGAATTAGGAAAATAGTGAGATTAGGGTAAGATTTTCCTTAAGAAGAAGGGAAATGATAGTGTTCTGCATTAGCCCCAGTGTGACATGGTCAAAATGCTTAGGGTGGGGGTGCGAGGTTTTACAGAGCAGTTGGAAGTTGTTACACTCAATTACTGTAGATGAAACGATAACTTCTCGACTATGGACTGAGCTATAGAGACATACCCATCAAGTGTGACAATACTAGCGCCATATGCTTAACAAAGAACCCTATTCTACGTTCATGAACTAAGTATAAAGAAATTAGGCACCACTTTATTAGAGATCATGTAAAAAAACATGATATATGTATAGAATATGTGCCCACAAATGCTCAACTTGCTGATTTCTTTACTAAGCCACTGCCTTTTGACACTTTCTTAAATATTAGATGAGAATTAGGTATGACTAATGTGATCATCTGAGAATGAAAACTTTAATGTTTCTATCTCTACATTGCCCTCATGAGACTAAACTTCATCTCATATAGAGTCAGTTACTTTTATACAGTACTCTACTCTCACTTTGTTTGAATCTTAGTTTTCAAGGTCGAGTACACATCGTTTACCTACCAGAATCAATTTGTAGCTATCATTATCACATCGAACTCTATTTTTAGCATTAGTTATTCTCTCTTTCCAAAAATATCATATCAACTACCTCGTATAGCCCCCACATTCAATCTATTTTAACCCTTGATTTGCAATCCTTCTCTGCACCATAAAGACGAAGCTACTTGGAGAAGAACACTTTAGAAGCAAGCATGAGAAGACAAGCACATGGTGTGGACTGAAGAATCAACCATTGCTTCTTTAGTTGCTTCCTTGGTGGGATGATAATGCTTCTATCTACACCTATCTTACATCCATTTTATCAAAAGCATTTCCCTTCAAACTCTAGCTTTGTAGACATTATTCTTCAATCTCATCACTGCCATAAAGCCTTGATTCACATATTATCATCATCTTGGGTGTTTGAATAGGAGGGTAATGGAAAAAATAAGTATATTACATCCATCTCCAACCCCTCATCTTCCCATCTGCCATCCAAAACCTTGGTTTCTCACACTTGAAGAAACATCTCCAAGTTTTGGATGCACATACCCCTACTGTGTGGAGGCCCCTCCTTCGGGGATCCACCATAATCTCTCACTCCATCTCCCCAAACTCAAAATGTTTATATCTAGGCCAACTTGGTTTGTATCCTTATTTGTACTAAAATGAAATAAAATAACATCTTTGTTTGTTTTGTTCTTTATGTTTGGCCTATACTACTGGGAGTAGATGTTTATTTTTTCTTATGATAAAAAGGGGGAGAAAGAATCTACAAATTATCTCAAAGGGGAATACAAAAATGCATAATCTTTAAATAATTAGGGGGAGAATACATATAAAACTAGTCAAGAAAAATATCAAAAAATGGCAACTTGAGAAATGATTAAACTTTGTAAATATTTTTATAAGACTGCATACTTTCAGGGAGAGATTATCTTTTATGAGATAATTTTTAATCAAGTTTGTCATCATAAAAAATGAGGAGAATGTTAGAATAGATGCATGGTTTCAATGAAAAATAAAACTTGATTAAAGATTATATACTAATGTTGGTTACCAAGTATTTAGCATGCAAAAATAAGTTACAGATCTCATGGACAAATGAATATAGAGAAGATATTCCAAGGCATCAATGTGTCTAACTGAAAAGACATGGATAAATGAATACAGAGAAGATATTCCAAGGCATCAATGTGTCTAACTGAAAAGACATGAGCTAATGCAAATGCAAAAGAAGAAATACCATTATAGAAAAAGCTTAAATGAAAAGGAATCAACCAAGCTTCCATTCATCTATCAAAGTGGAGATTATATCTGATGGATGCAAAGCAGCATATACACAAGAGACTTCATCTATCATAAGTGAGCTGCAGTCAAGCTAATAATCGTCTGATATAAATAGATAAAGGTGGAGAAGTGAAGTTCGTCTAGTAAAGCAATGACATTTGTCTATAAATTTAAACTCATCTACTATGTGCAATAAACAATCCAACAAATGAAGCAGTGAAGAAAATTTATATGTGCTCCAATAGTCTATTTGTTACTTATAACAGATAACCCAACAGACGAAACGGTGAAGAAAATCTGTCTGAGCTCCAACAAGTTCGTCTGTTACTTACAATAGATAGAACAACAGAAGAAGTACTAAAGAAACAAGTCATTTGTGCTTCTATAGTTCAACAAATAATCCATAAGATAAAGTACTGAAAAGGATAATTCGGCTATGCTTTTAAGCTTTGTTCATTACTTACAATAGACAACTCAAGAGAAGATGTGATGAAATGACATTTCTACGATTTGTTTGCTACTTACCATGGACAAACTAGAAGATGAGGGGACTTTGTCTGATGAATAGCTAGATAGATACTTTGTCTATCATAAGTAAAGACGGATAATGGGCAAACCGAAACATTGGTCTCCATTCAGCATTAATGACACACTTTCTATATTGATGAAAGAATCATCCGTTGTAGCAACACCTCAACCAATGCTTATTAAAAATCTAGAAATCATCTTTTCGAAGGTCAGCACTATAGGCATTTCAGTAGATGAGGATTAAGCAAAAGTCAAAGAAATTCAAATACACTAATGAGAACGATCATCTATCAATTAATGAAGCTCACCTACTATTAATGGTTGGAATTCAAACAGTTATAAATGAAGCCTCGTTGGGACAAGAAGAATAACCAAGTATCAAAAAGAAATATTCAACATCCTCTTGAGAGCATTTATTGATTTGAGTCAAAACCTTTTGCTATCTTTCAAAAGCCATGAGCCCTGCATTCAAATCTTCCTTAACTCTCTTTGAAGGCTCCCAATCACCATTTGGGAAGATCATTTACTTCTGCATTTAGTATTTTGGAAACCTTCCCTTGTGCTTATTGAGAAACATCGGTGCTTTAAATTTTGATATTCATTATAAGTCCCTTGAGCTTGTGGTTGAGACTAGACTCAAGAAGAGTTGTGACCTTCTGTGTGCTGACAAGAGCTATTCATTTATGCCCCCTAGAGTTGGAATCTAGAAGAGTGCTGGGAGCACTACTTTATTTCTGCTATTGGGAATAGTGGAACCCAAGATACTTAGAGAAGAGTGTTCTTGAAAGAGTGGAGTAGAATGTTTACTCCAACTACTATAAAAATCTTTGTGTTTTATTTATTTGTGCATTCTTTGAGTGATTAGATTGATTGCTAGAGGGACATTTAATCTTAAATAGGTTAAGCAATAATTTTAAGTACCCAATTCACCCCTCCCCTCTTGGATTTTTGCCTAATCTATGAGACCGAGATATTCATGTTCCATAAGTTATGCATATCATATGAGGATAATTATACTTTGGTTTATAATATAAAACAAATCAAATTTATCAAAGTTTCACAAGTGGTAAAGTGCAAAAAATGTCTAGCGCAGGACCCGCAGTGGCAATTGTAGCCACCAATGAAAATTGCCTGTAGTGTTCTAGGAAGTGGAGAAGTCCCTCGACAATCGTGACCAATACCTCAACTGCTTACAGGTAGCATCTGAGACCGTAGCCAAAGGCCGGAGGGGCAACATTGTACTGCCTGCCACATATTCCAGATGGACTAAACTAGTATTCAAACCATCTGAAGTTACTAACGGAGATACCACCTAACAACCTTATACCACCTGTGCTTATCATGCTAGAGCGTAGCCAATATTGCATACCGCTTGCAGTACTGCATGCGAATGGAGAGCAGCATGCGTTTGGGAGTTCTTTATCTCGTTCAAATGGTGGCTCAAGAGGGGGGGGATTGAACCTTTTAAAATTTAGGCCAAGGTAAAAATTAAAGTGTTGAAAGAATGAAAGACAGATCATGTAGCACAGGACAATGCTATTTTTATAGTGGTTCGGCCCAACATGATACCTACTCCACTCTCTGAGTCAACCTCACTTGCTGCACTCAGGTTTCACGGATCACCTGTTGATTTTACAAGCTCACAAACAAACTTTACACCCATTGGTTTCCAAGCTCATGAATAAATTTTACACCTGTTGGTTTCAAAGCTCACCAACAAACTTTTATAACTGTTGGTTTCCAAGCTAACCAATGAACTTATACATGATCAGCAAGCCCCTTGCTTGCTATCCTAAACAACAAAGGATGTATGAAAAGTAATGCCTCTTACACATGCTATTTGTATAGAAATGAAAGTACAAAGAAAATAAATATAATGCAATAAGCATAAAGAATTTTAGACTCCGAGTTGTTGTTACAGTAAATGATCTTTGAATGCAAATGTCGTTTTACGTAGTGGAGTTGAAAGAAAGTTTAAGGCTTTAGTAATTGCTCTGTGCTTTTCTCTCAACAACTTTTATAACTTTGGAATGACCTTTCTTTAGTTCTTTTAAACTTGGATTCAAAATTTTCCTATTAGAGAAGACAATGGTCATTAAATGCAAGAGAAGTGTCAAGATTTTCTAGATTTTCTATCCATTCAAGCATTCTTCTTGCGGGTTCTCATTGTTTGAAGACTTATGACATTGTTTAAAGTTGTAATTTCAGATAGAATGAAATGTTTTGCCCGCAACAGACTTCACTTAGCTTTTTTTGAAAATGGTTTCTGTGTCTGAAGTAAAATTTTAGACTGAGAAGTGGCTTGAATTGCATCCAAAGTTTTTGAAGTCGGGTTTGTGTCCGAAGTTGGGCAATAGTTTGATTGGCTCTGGAAGCTATTGAAAATCTATTTAAAGTGTCTTTAAAGCTTGTTTATTAAGCTTTCAATATTCTTTAAGGATTTACATTTTCTTCTTTTGATAAATGGTGGATCTTGTCTCTAATTTTATCTTGTATGCACTATCCACTTTATTAAATCTATTTAGCTGATTTATATATGAATATATTGCATGCTTGGAAATAATAGCCCATAACTTAAGCATTCACTTGTATGATTTTTGCTCATCATTAAAATTTGGTTGGGTAAACACATTTATCATCAAAATTAATCCAAGTAAATGAGGTTTAGTTCAACAATCTCCCCCTTTTTTATGATGACAAAACATTTGAGTGAGTTACCTTTCAAACAAATAAAAAGTGTAACAATCATATGGGGATATGGGAACTGAATAGAAAATTTTCATTCATTACAAGATATACATAGCTATTACACAGCTCCCCCAGACTAAGTGCATTCTAATTCACTATAGTTCTCTAATTTTACTTATTTTCTATTTGTCCTCTTAGTTATTTTCTCACCCTTTCTGTCATAATCAAAAGGGCACAAGGGATAGAAAACAAGCGCAATACAAAATGTGCATAAACATAAAGTACATAACAATAAAAATAGGAAAATATTCCATTGCATTAAATTATAAATAGAGTTACAAGCAAATTGAGTGCAATAGAAATCAAAATAGAGGTACAATTAGATTGTGAGAAGTGTAGCAGGGATGGGATGGATGGAAGAAATTGATGGGCTAGAAAGATTGGGGTGGAGCCTGATTATGATCCTTTGAAAAAGTTTGGGATCATGCATAGGCATGTGTCCATTATTTTTGGGACCTTCCCATTAGAGGAACCAAAGTTTTGGACTGGGGAAGGGATATGCTACTACACTTTTGCCCTTCTTTTCTCCTTCCTCTGTATTGGCCTCTAGATGTGGTTGAGTTAAGCTTCAGGCCATTTGGCTTATATTATGATGATTCTCATACCCTTCAAAGCCAATCTTTGCACGTCCTAAAAGCATAATATCTTTTGTAGAAATCCATTGTATCTTTTGATCTTTATCTTCAAAGATACTATGAACTATTTCTAAAGATCCCTCTCCAATCCACAACTTCTTAAAAAATTCTTTACCCAACCTACTCTGCTTTGATGGATTGAAGTCTTTAGATTTTTCTTTACTTCTTCTAGTGAACTTTGTCTATGCTATCTTGCAAACACTCTTTCTTTTATCCATGGCGGTGAATGGATTTGGGCATTGAGAGGAGAAGATAAAGGTAACTCTGAGGATTGGAATGAATGGATTTACTAAAAGTAGGTCGGTGATAAGGTTTCCAAATAAAAAATGGTTTATTCAGCAATGAAAAGAGTGTGTTATCTCAAAAATGACTAGTCAAAACCAAGAATGCAATTTTAGACTCTAAGAATAAGTTGGTTGAGTTTTGGATGAAGATAGGAGATTTTAGACTAAGGGTAAGATTTCAAACTTTGGACATAAAAAATAGTTTCTACCAATTTCGGACAAAGGTGGATTGTGTCTAAAATGAAATTTCAAACAGATTCCAGATGTCATGAAATGAAGCCCCATAATGTTTGAAGATGTGTCTTAAAACTAAGTTTGAAATATTCTAATTTGCATAATATCTTAAGACATACAGATAGCATATGAAGGACATAAAGTATAAGCATTTAGATCAAGTATTTGCAACCAAAATGTGACGATCAAGACATAAGCATTATGCATAATGATCTATCACACCTGACTTCCTTCTAATCATGCAAAATCTCTCCTTTGGGAGTGGTTTGGTGAAAATATCTACTAAATATTTTTTAGTTGGTATGAATTCTAAACAAACATTGTGATTCTGGACATATCTCTAATGAAATAGTGCCTAATCTCTATATGCTTAGATCTAGAATGCATAATAGGATTCTTGGTCAGATTTATAGCACCAGTATTATCACATCGAATGGGCGTATGAACATACTTTAGACCATAGTCACCCACTTGCTATTTCATCTAGAGAATTTGAGCACAACAACTCCCTTTGCAACATATTCAGCCTTGGTAATTAATAGTGCAATAGATGTTTGTTTCCTTATCATGTTTCCAAGAAACTAACAATTATTTGAGGTACTCTTTCTATCTACTTTATAATAAGCAAAATCAACATTAGAGTACCCAACTAACTCAAAATTTGAATCTTTTGGATTCCATAAACCGAGGGTTGGAATTATAAGAGGTATCTAAAGATTCTTTTTACCACAATAAGATGTGATTCTTGAGGATCTGACTGGAATCTAGCACACATGCAAACACTAAATATAATATCTGGCCTACTAGCAGTAAGATACAATAGAGATCCTATCATGTGTCTATAAAGTTTTTGACAAATAGATTTACCTTTTTCATCCTTGTTTAAATTGATAGAAGTGCTCATTGGTGTTACATATCTTCTTCCATCTTCAAGATTGAATTTCTTTAGCAGTTCTTTCATGTATTTAGCCTGGTGGATGAAAATTCCTTCTTTTATTTGCTTCACTTGTAGTGCCAGAAAATAATTCAATTCTCCCATCAAACTCATCTCAAATTCTCCTTGCAACAACTTCAAAAATTCTTAACAAAGGTTTTTATTAGTATCTCCAAATACAATATCATCTACATATATTTGCATAATAAGAATATCATTCATAGCATGTGTCAGGTTTATTAATTTTGATGATAACAAAACTTGTATTAAGATAAAATAATATGAGTGCTTAAACTATTAACAATACATGATTATGACTTAATGACTATTGACTGATATTTGATGATATGCTTGAAATGTATGCATGATCATAAGAGTTTAAATCATCCTAACATACAATCATCCTTAGTACTTCTGATGTATATAACTCTGATTATTATATATGCTGAATTATAAGATTCGCACTATACTTTATTGAGATATCATATTATATGCTTTAATGAAAATGAATATTATCCTTGTTCCACAACATGTTTGAATTATAGAGATAAATATGTTTTCTTAAAATGATATAAATATCAAAACTAACAATATAGCAAATGCAAAAAATTTCTAAGTGCAAAACTGCAATTAGGTATGTCAAATATTTGCTACAGAATGATTAATTTGCTAAAAATCCTGGAAGAAGAAGAAGAAACGCTTCAAAGATGGACTATAAGGAGCTTCCTTTGTTTGTTAACAAACTCAGAGAGAAAACTTCACAGACAAATGCAAAAACATTTGAAGATGAAGCCATGATCAGAGAGATTAAATTGCGAACTATCTATTAGTGAGAGTTTGTTTGAGATAAAGTAAGAAGAAGTAATTTCATCAAGCACTCAGACAAATGAGGAAAGAAGAAAGATAAATAAGTGGTCGCTCAGACAATTATGCATAAAGGAAAGAGACTTTGTCTAACCAACAAAGCCAATTAAAAGGGATTAGTTCAAGGATAAGAAGGCAAAATGTAAAGATAAAGTAAAAGCAACTTCATGAGCGAAGATAGACAAATCAAGAATGAAGCAAGAAGTTCCAAGAGACGAACTGCATCAACTGACAAATGCAAAACAAGAAATTCAACTTTGTCTACGACATCAAAATTCGTCCATAACTTACTACAAACAAAAGTGGAAGCAACACAGTGAAGCTACATAGACAAAGTAGCAGCTTGGGCAAAGTGGATTGCATTGCATGAATACATTCACCCACAAACTTCAGATAGATCTAAAGATGAAGTGCAAAGCGGAATTCGTCCATCAATTTCTATAGACAAATGTTGACCAAAAGAAGAACAACTTAATTCATCTGATCAAGGAAGACAAATATGAATTTGTCTGTAGACCAGTTGGATTGTCTATAGCGCCAGAATTTGTATGTTACTTACTATAGACTAATCAAATTAACAAAGGATTGACTGATAGACAAAGTTAATGAGAGAATTTAATTCAAGATTTATTACAGACGAATGCAAACAGAGAGAGGTCGTAACTTGTCCAAGGTTAATTGATTTACGTGAATTGCATCTAAATGATGTCTACACTCATGCTTTCATTACGTAGACTTGTTTTTTAGTCACCATTTTCAATAACAAGTGACGTTGTAGGTTTTCAGCTATTTTCCAAAAGGGATACTCCATCTCCCATGTTCCATACTTCTGATGAATCAAATTTAATGGAAAAGGAGATTGGAAACATATCTTATGGCCAAGTAGTCTTCATTTATTAAAAATCATCTATAGTAGCACAAGGATGAAAAGAGAGCTAAACTGAAAATGTTGAAATTTCACTATATGTTCTCTGCCCCATCATTTGCAAAGTTCTCTTAGCTTATAAATTTATATGAGAAATCTTTAAACAAGCCAAAGATAATTTTCAAGGGGCAAAACATACATTGCCCCCTGATGACAATAATATAATCTATTTCCATATCATACACATATTCAACTATTATGATATACCATCATACTACAATATACATCATTTGAAATCATTAAAATACACTTATACAATTATTGTTATACAAATACACAAGGGGGTGACAACCCCAATCCATTAAACTACCATATGGCTTTGGTCTTTCTCATAAATCATTTGCTTGACTTGTCAGCTAAAAAAAATAAACAAGAAGGCGTGAGTATGGGCAACTTAGTAAGTAGGCATGTTATGGAAAATAAAAATCAATAGTCAAGAACATCACATGTTCATATCCAGAACATATATAATAATTCCCAACATTAAAACATAATGCATGATTCTTTCTATCCCACTAAACAATTCTTAACATTGCATATCCATAATCTTATCCATAATTGAATAATATACAAGATCCATTTCTAAACAAAATTAGAGGATATGCTCTATCCTCAACAATCACATAACCATATCATATGCAAAACCCTAAGTATTTCAATCCAAAGGATATGAGTTATCCCTAACATTCATGTAATCACAACCAAATAAATATTAATCTTAAACAAATATGGGATATCCACTATCCCTAATCCAAACATACATTCATGGTTGGATATAAAAAAATGGGATATTACATAATTATAATCAACCATAAGAGAAAGAGAAAGCCTATTTACCCCAGTGAAATATTCTCTCACCATTTCTTGAGTTCCAATTCCACAAGCTCCATAGCTTCCCATCCATACACAATTGATCCTATACATATAATAATCTCATTCATTTATACATCTACACATTCCTTAATTGCATATCTACTTTTAACATTACCCATAAGGCTACTTTACTTGATTTCCTTCTTAAACATGGATTGGAATACTCTATGTTCATGCATTATTCATCCTCAACTTCAAGCCACAATTATATATGGATTCTCATTTACTGATTTCATCAAACACTTTATAAACATTATTCAATTGCAAGTTTTTCAATAAACATGATTTAGGGGGGTGTCACTACCAATAAAATTTAATGAACCCATATGCAATATTAACATTAGAATCACTTTAAATATCTACTAATCATGCTTATTACTAAATTAAACCTGCATAATACAATTTTACACAAAACCCCCATATTTACTATTCATGGACTACTATTTAGAGCCTTAGACAATGAATAATCCAATTTTATCAAATCCAAATTATGCCCAAAATAATAAAATTAGCTAATTAATAATCTCTCCCATAACTTTTCATGAATTCATTTCAATTTTCTCCCTAGGGTTATCGTTCACGAATGGATTCAATGTATAATCACCATTTTTCAAGTTTAAATCATACTAAATACATTATAAATCATATATTAGTTAATTTCTCCATTAAATTCAACAAAAAATCCATGCAAGTCCCACCATTTTATTGTTCATGAATTTACCCAAAAACCCTAGCAAATGGAAAACATGAAATTAGTTAGGGAAATTGTTATTTACCTTAAGATTCGTGCATGGCCTTCCATCATCCATCATTTTCCACTTCAAATCTCCATGAATTAGGCATAGCTCACATCCACAAGGGTTTCTAATAATGGAACCTTGCTCATATGGCAAGAAAATGGGGTTTCAATCCATAAATCTAAGATTTTCCATGCAAATCTAGAAAGATTTTAGCCAAAATCACAAAAAAATGAGTTAAGAGGGGGTCGGGGGTGGGGGGCGGTATTGTTCAAACCTAAGGCATCGGGATGAAGAACAAAATGGGGTTTTGAAAAATGTAATAGGGTCCAGCATGTCATCACCAGATAGATGTCGCGGCGTTTACCTTACTAGATGCCAGATGCCGCGATGCTCATCTGGATGCCGCGGTGCTCACCCTACTGAACGCTTGTTCACCCTATTTTCTTCATTTTTCTCTTCTTTATTCCATCCATTTTCCTTAAATTATTAAATATTAACAATTTCCACATAATGTGGCATTAAAACACATAATTAATCCCTTCCATTATATTTCAAAAACATTCTTTTATTCGCCACAAACTAACATTTAACAAAAAATTTTCTACACATTTAGTATAATCCAATACAGGTTACTCTAAATTGATCATTTAAATAAATTTTTCAGAAATTTACCCCCGTTTTTAACACCCAGGTGTTACAGACCTCCCTTCTTACAAAATGTTTTTTCCTCAAAACTTTTAATATCACACAATTCTCATTGTTGTCTTGAATTGGAATTTAGTTCATAACTTATATCACTATCATCAATTAGTTCAACCTAATTACACATCAATCATATCTAAAAATATGCTACTTATCACCAAGTTTCAATAATAACTCATGAAGGGCAAAAATATTTGATTATTCAATAACTTTCATGGCAACTTACTAAAACAATCAAAGATCCAATTGTTATAAACATAACCTCATAATCAATCAAGGCATAAAAATTCATTCCTTTAGTCATGCTCGTTCTTAAACTTGTTTCATAATTTATAGCCAATCATACACAAACAATCACAAAAATGATTTATCATTCATGCATATGCCATACATCCATATGCAATTTCACTATCAGTACAAATATAGAACTAACATTCTCAATTCAACTTTACTCCAATAATTTCATGACTTCATAATCAACCCAATACATGAGAAGTCTATAACAATTTCCTTGTTAACCAATACACATGAATATTCCAATATATCATTCTTAGTCATAATGCACATATCAATTCATTCAACAATATCGAATGTTGTTATCAATCATATCCATAAAATCCATCAAATGGTGTTCAATATTCAAGACATAGAATTCAATATGCGTTCACTCTTTATTTACATATCTAAACCCACAAACACATTTGATGGAGTCATTTACCCAAATAACATCTTGTAATTATATCATAATCAATCAAATTACTCAAATAGCTAACTTAGGACTTTCACAATCACATACAAATGGAACTATTATCATGGTATTAATACAAACAATAACAAAATTCTAAGACTATCAAAGTCCAATTGACTCTACTCATTTATGGATCCTTAGCATCTCTATCTCCACATTCGTGTCAAAATTTTCAATCATCCATTGCCTGCTATCAACCAATACCATGCTTGAGAGGATACAAACCAAGTGGACTTAGCCACGAACCAATTGGACACAACCACAAACAAAGTGAACATAGCCACAACTAAATGGCATTAATCATCATCAAAGTGGACTCAGCCACTTACCAAAGGGACTCAATTATCTTACAACTTTGGTGTGTTCCAGTCCATCCTTGCAATTCATCTACAAATGTTGCGGAATCCATGATCACATGGTATTCTGCCATTACAACCCAAAAATCACAAGTTCTCCATCTACACATATAAAATAAGCAGGAGTCCTACATAATAAGGTGATCAGGCCTCTTCGCCTTTACAGGTGGCATAATCAAACAAAGCGCTATCATGGGCGGGATCCCAAATATCCCAAGTAGTCATCCTGGTAGGCATCCAAACCTAAATTTATGCAATTATATCCTAGCAGGCATCCAACCCTGAAATACATATCAATTTTCCAAGAGGCATCCAATCTATGCATGAACCTCAGCCATGCATCCAAGCCTTAATCAAATAACCAAACCCAAACCAAACCTCCATGATATCCACATCTCCATGACATCTCCGCATCATACAAAACTCCAATCATCCTACTACTACACAAACCCAATTACCTCATGGTCATATAATACAATTGCACATTACACATATAGCAAGCTTCATTCATCATATAACTTATTCATAACAACCCAATTAGTTAACCTATAGCCCATAACAAAAGTTAATATCAATCAATTCCCAAAATAGGCATCCTAATTCAATTACATAACAAGTGTATTCTAACTAATATACAAATCCAAGCATGCTATTAACCTTAGTCCATGAAACATCTAAGCATGCATTAAATTTTCAATTACATAACCATTGTATTGCAACCAATATCCAAATTCAAGTTGCATCCCAATCCAAACATGCCTCAAATTTTTAATCAATTTGCTAAACTCAAACTCATACAAAATTACATCATTAAACCAAAGTGTGACGTTTAACTAAATCTATCCATCAATCAACCAAGACTTATGACAATACTCAATGTCAATCAACATACAAAATTATGCCAATTCATCATTCTCAATAATAATCTATTCGATTCAAAGGCTCACAAACAAAGTTATTCGAGAAAACATAAACATACTATACTATCCTTCATAATGATCAATCACAATCACAAATTCATCTAGGAGCCTTCAAAGTGACATATATTTCATTACCAAACTTATTTAGCTAAGCACATATATTAAAAGTCCTATCCATAACATGACATGTCCAATCAAATCAATCAATGCACTAACAAAAGTTCACACAACCATTTTGACTTACAGAATCCCATGCTTCATCACAACTTAATCGAATAAATAGGTAAATATCAATTTCCAACAATCATTCATACATGTCATAGTTTCATTATTTCAAATTCTCATGCTGTAACAACCTGCCTAGGGGCCAATGTGTTTTGATTATCTTTTATCCTGGAGAAGAGTTCTATTGAAAATTTGACAGAGCCTCCCTTGAAAGATAAGGGTTTCTGCACCTGTACAATATTCTATATTTCATTCTCACATCACATCACTGTCACAATTAACATGACAATCACCCACTCTGCCCAAAATCATAAGGTAAGCCGCATAGTAATGGTAAGGCACAACCAGACCTAAAAAAAATATAGGTATAATCCACATAATGACATGCTAATATAACTATATAAGACGTACCCAATACACCTTAAGAATTGAAACCTTTCTAATTAAAAAACTTATACACATTAGATGTCATATCCACATATAAGTTCCAAACTCTAATTCATCCATACATCATAGAAGTTGTTCCCTACTCTCAGCCATGAGTGCCAACCCCCAGTTAGGCTCCATCGTCTGGCCTATCAACTAAAAAATGGTGATAAAACAATGTGAGTCTAGGTAAATTCAATAAGTAGGCAAAGTGAAAAACTATAAGGAAATAATCAAAGGGAAGAGCATGTGTAAATACATATACTCAATCCAAGTAACATATAAATCCATGGTATGCAAAATGTCATGACAATGCAACATGTACCCATGCCTACTATACACATGTCTTCATTTCTAGAACCTAACTCACCCAGATTAGACATACTCTCCAAACACATCATTACCATTGAGTCATACTCATAACCAAGACTCATGTACAACAACATCATTATGATATCCTCATCAAGACATATACTTTATCAATGCATCATTATCAGGACTTACTAAAAATAAAGAAATCACTCTCCCCCTCTTCAATGTGCAAATGGTCCATCCCTGTATTCTTGGATAGAAGCCTGCCAAGTTCACCTCCTGTAGTGCCTGGAATACACCACCTGCGCAAAGTTCTAGGAGTGTCCCGCCCTCATCGGTCCACAGAGATCACAACAGGTTCACCAATACCAACCACATCTACCAAGGAATTCAAGTGTATCAAACTCACAACTATAATTCAACATCTCTTAAATATCATGTCATGCCAATCTCAACATATCACTATCACAAGCTATCAAGGCCAACATCTAGCCACACAAGCTCCATATGCCACACGAGCAACCAATCAGTCACACAGGCTATACATGCTACATAGGTAATCAATAAGCCACAAACTATACACTAAGCTACACAACATATAGCATACATCTACTCATGTAACTCAACCACATGCATGCCAATACTATGCTCAACTCATGTCAAATGGCAAAAACCCAATCGCAACATAATATACTAAAAGTTCAAATCATGATATAATATGCATGCGATCAAATCCAAACATAAAAAGGTTTCATAATTTCAATTAATTCAAACCAAATATTGATAAAATTTGGTGCCCATATGCTAGTATACAAGATAATGTCCAATCAAGCACGAATTCGAGAAAAATCTACTTACCTCAATTCTTCACAAATTTGGATTTCTTCCTTCTATGCCAATCAACCAAAATAATCGACTCTTTCAATCAAGTCTCAATCCTACATTCATCATAACATATTAAATTGTTTATATGCTACAATTATGTAAATTAATATCCCTTACAGTATCACTAGCTTAACCAAGTTCAATTCTAGGGTTTTCCATTCCCATTCACCAATTCAATGTTTCTACACTTTATACATTATTTTTTTAAGTAATAATCATTCTAATTATCATGTTTCTCAATTTACAATTTGGTAATCTCATAAATTTGCAAAACAACTCCTAACTTTTGCATAATTGACTTCCCATTTATAAATTCTCATACATGATTCATCCTAGTCAAGTTTCCATATGATTCTACTTCATTATTAACATGACTAAACACATCAATCTACAATAATCATTCATAACATGTTCCACATGATCTCTATAAAGTAAACAACCCTTAACTTCATGATTTTCAATTTAATCTTTCATGCCAATATAAAATATACATTAATCTTATCATATATAACACATAAATCATTGTTAAATTCATGGATTACATTCACCACATCTTCAACTAAGTAAACACCCCTAGTTTTCACATATTTGATGAAATAAATTAGGATTTTTCATTCTAATATTATTTCCTCTTAATTTTCCATGAATTTTACACTCAAAACATTTCAATTCAACCCCTTTTTCTAGGGTTCAATGACACCTACGAATTTAATCTTCATTGTAACCCTAATTGCATAGATCCCTAATTAATTTCCCCCAACATCATAAAGCTCTTGTAAATCATGATTTCCCATTCTAAAGTAAATCAAAATATTGTAATTAAACTCACCTTTCACGTTGGAAAATCAGAGAATATTGCTACCCGCTTGATATGTTGATTAACAGATGAAAACCTTGTTGCACACTTGGATTAGATGAAGGAGAAATTAATGGAAGATGAATATGGTTTCTGATTGACATTGAGGAGGAAGAAAGCAAACTATTTGCATTGAGGAGAAAGGAAGGAAATAGAGGGTTTGTGTTGGGAATTTTAGGCAGCCACATGTATGCATATCCCTATTAGGACGGCAGCAAGTGACGTCCACAACCATGGCTAGGGTTCCAACATATTGCGTGCAGATTGCATGACCAATTTAGAAGTTTGCTTTGCATGCAAATTCTTATGGGAATAACGTATCTAGTGTGATTAGAAATTCAGCTAGGTGCGTTAAATTAAAACTCTCCCAATTAATGTGTAAATCCAACAATATTGGGCAGCTACAAGCTATCTAAACCATCCGCACTCACATCTATTTAATCATCAAATAATGCACCATTTAACCACATTAAATATAGATTTCCTAACTTAATTAATAATTAAATCATCACAACACAAAGCTGCCCATTAAACATACCAATCTGTCCAATTTAGTGATAAAATTCCATATTATATAAATGCACTTTTCATCATATAAACAAACTTATTTCATGCACTTTTCATCATATAGACAAACTTATTTCTCCACAAATTTAATACCCTAAATGAACACTCTCATGAGGAAAATATTTAATGGTTTGGACCTTCCAAAAAAAAACTCCCATATCATCTTCAAAATATTTTTTTTTTTCTTTTTGGATGTCCAATTACCAATTTTTACTGAAAAATGTAAAATGCTACTGTTTCACACATTATTCACTAGGTGAATTTTCTCAACTAATTCATTTTCTTATTTTCTTCCACACACTCATATGTTTACCCTATTTCTTCAATCTCAGCCATGGGATGAGTCATACATCATGAGACGATCAATTTAAGCCCGGTATTGGATAGAAAAATATATCAACTACATAATTTTAAATCTCAACCATTAACACCTTATTCTTCAATACATAATGATTTTACATTAGATTTTTAAATTAATTTCTGTTACAATTTGGATAGTTATAACATGTATAATATACTTATATTCATGTGTCAATAATTCACAAATCTACAGACATGATTTTCATAATTTTCTATAATCAATAGTAATCAAAATTGGGCAGCAACTTAATTATCAACTTACTTTTAACTTTCTACAGTAATATGCAAATTAATGCATAATGATCCATGTCCCATATAAACTAAATTTTTGTACAATTAAATTATCACATTGGATAGTTATATAAGCGCTCTAAATCATGCCTAAACTGGGCAGCAATTTGATCATCAATTAACATTCAAGATTTCCACAAAAGTCCAATTTTAACTAAATACATATGTAATTGTAACAAATGTTACTTATCTCAAATATTTGGCACATATGGGCACTGATTCATCAAAAGTGATAAACACAAAAGTTGTAACCTTTATTGTGAATTTTCCAATGAATAAAAAATTACTAAATACTGATTTCTCATGAAAAAGTTATCGCAAAACACTACAACCATCTCCAATTCAAGAGGCATCACTTTGTGGGACCCATGAGTCAAAATATATCTTAATTAGGAAATGTAGTCAACATGAAAGTTATAATCCTTGAAATTATCTGAACAATGTGAAGAAAATCACCCAATTCTGAGTTCGTATGAAGAAGTTATGGTCAAAATACTAAAATTGCTCCAGAAGAATGAGAATTCTGAAAATCACATTAAATTTCCTAATTTACATCATTAATTACCATCTTTAAACATCATGCTAAGCAACCTTGGTCATACTAAAATTAAATAGTAATTTGACACCAATCAATGCACAAAAATTCAAAAATTCAACAACATATAACTCATGTTTTATGTAACAATTTGGTAGCAAGTTGATTTATTTTGTCCACATCAATTAAGTATCAATTTGACATGATTTCCTAAAAATTCTCATGATAGAAAAATAGCACCATTAAAAAATTCTCATGATGGAAAAATAGCACCATTATTTCACAATAAAATTATTCATTACCTCAAATCTAGGGATATTACATGTTCCCTATAAAGCAATAACAATTCAAACATTTAAATAAGATGCATATGAGCATCACCACTTTTCCTTGCGCTACTTTAATCATAACAATTACATATCATCAACTATATACATAATCAAATCATCTTTATGATGTCACAGCATCATCATATTCATTTCATATCAATATCACTTAGATCATATCATTTATACCAAATAACATTATATCAAATTCTAAATGCCTTTTTTCCCTCACTCACGCCTTCAACGTACGACTAATGTTTCCTTTAAAGTCTAATGTTCTTCCATATTTCTTAAGGTCATCCATGTAAATTGGCATGTCATTTCATGTTTCTTCTTAATACCCTATTGCCATCATGATTCTAGAACTTGTTTCTACCATATTTCTTTTCTTCTTGAACTTGTTTTTGAATCTTTTGGTTATCATTGTCATATCCTCTTCATCTTCAGCAGTTGAGGCATCTTCTAAGAATTTTTCATTTTTTAATTCTGCTTGTAAAGCTATTATTTTCTTGCCTTTGACTTCAACTAGTGCTTTTTGTTTCATCAGGACTTCATGGGTCATGAGTGATCCCATGAGCTCTTCTACTATTACCTTTGTTAGATCTTTTACTTCCTGTATAACATTCACTTTAGGCATCCAATGTCTAGGCAGAGATCTCAAGATTTTCTTTAATAAATTAGTCTCTTCATATTTTTCTCCTAAGTTCTTTAAGAGATTGGTGATTTTCTGAAATCTTCCAAACATTTCAAAAATATTTTCTAATTCCTTCATAGAGAAGGCTTCATATTCCTGCACTAGAAGATTTATTCTAGTCTCTTTTATTTAGTTTGTACCTTCATGTGCTACTTTGAGTTTATCCCAGATTTCCTTAGTTGAATCACATATAGAAATCTTTTCAAACTCAATAGAGGTTAGAGCACAATAGAGGCAGTTCTTTGCCATAGCATCATGTTCTACTTTCTATATCTTCTGCACTATATTTGTCTTCAATGTTGGTAACATTCTTTCCATTTTTCACTACTAGACATAACTGGTAATCTTTGGTAGTCAAGAAATTCTGCACTCTCATTTTTCAGTACCCATAGTTGGTTCCATCAAATAGAGGGGATCTAGAAGTAGATTGTTCTTCAATAGATGCCATTTGAATCTCTTCACAAGTTAATATACTGGTATCAAAATTCAACTAATGAAGCCTACTCTTATACCACTTATTGGTCTCTTATACAATGATAGCTCAAGAGGGCCCAGGGGGGGGGGGTGGAGGGGGGTGAATTAAGCTTTAAAACTTTTTGGTCAAATCAAATGATTAAAGTGCTAAATGAATAAGTAAAATAAATTGCACAACCCACAACACAAGATTTTATAGTGGTTCGGCCCTTTCTAGATTCCTACTCCACTTCTCTAAGTCAGTCTCCTCTATTGAACTCAGGTTCCACTAACGCCTTGATCAACCTAATCAAATACACGTTGGTTTTATAACAAGCTCACCAACCAACTTACTGGTTTTCCAAGTTAACTAGAAACTTCCACAACTTATTGGTTTTCAAAGCTCACCAACAAACTTATACCCTTTCAGCAAGTTTCCTACTTGCTTACCTCAATATATAAATACTAAGTACTCTACTTGTGTTCCAAACACTAAAATGAAGTATACAGATTGATGCCTCTTACTTAGACAGATTTGTACATAAAATTCTAAACTTTTAGTAAATGACTAAGTAGTGAGAGCAAAAGATTTAAACTCCTTGATTAAGAAGCGATTTAGACTTTGAGAGCTTCTGACAGAAATGCTGCCGTTGGAGTTGAAGTTTGAAGGAAGATTTTGAATGCTCTTCATATTTTTAGCAATGATCAGTGATATTCAAGATATTTTTTTTACTCCTAAATCTCTCTTTTATAGGTTGAGAGAAATTTTTCCGTTGCTGACTTTGACAGTCATTCAAAAGTTCAAAATCATTTTTCTTTATCTTATATTTTGTCTGACGTCTAACTTTGCCGCAATCTGGTATTGGTTTACTACTCTGTCTCTGACTTTTCTCAACATTCACTTTAGTCATAGATGTTCCGAAGTCACTTCTTTAGTTACTCCGAAGAGATGAGTGAATAGTTGATGTCTTGAATGATTTTGGATGACTTGATTTACTTTTCTTCAAATTCTCGAAAATAATAGTAAGCGTTCTTAGTTGTGACAATCCTTTGTAGAAAGAAGTTCAGATTTTCTGAACTTTTAATGCTTCAGAAAGATGATTCCAAAGTATTGTTTAATATCTCCAAAGCTTGGTCATTTTCTCCAAAGTGAGGCTTTAAGGATTCTGAAGCAGGTTTGTTTACTCTGAAGCTTGTTCGATTTTACTCCGAAGTGTGACTCTAAGTTCTCCGAAGCATATCCGTTTACTCCAAAACATAGCTGATTAACTCCGAAGCTTGTCCTATTATTTTTGAAGTATACTGTGACAACTCCGAAACTTCTATGACTACTCTGAAGTATACTTGACGATTATGAAGCTTTCTTGATTATCCAAAGTATGTTGTGACTTGTCCAAAGCTTTGAAAAAGACTCTGAAGTGTGCTTGTGACAACTTTAAAACATGTTGTGAGGATTTCGAAGCTTGTCTTGGGTTTTCTCCAAAGCTTTCCAATTATCTCCGAAGCTTGCTATTAACTCTACGAAGATCGTTGTGACGACTCTGAAGCAGTTCAATTTGCTCCAAAATGTGTTGGGATGACTCTAAAGTTGCTTCTATTTGCTCCTAAGCATGTCTTAAATCATTTCAAAATTCTTTTTTTCTTGATTTAATTATATATGAAATTTATATACTTAATTTTAAAAGAGCATTTTCTTTATGTCTTCCTTTTATCATCATGAAGGTTATTCTCAAGTTAAGTATAAGTTAATATTTCTACAACATACTTGAGAACAGATTGTTAGTACCTTAATATTTCACTTATGTCTTTGCTCATCATCAAAACATACTTTGGTTAGGAATGTTTGTCATCAAAATCAAGTTAGATAATATGTTCAACATAGCTTGAAACAATTGCTCAAGAAGCAAATCATTTCTGAAAGCGATTGTATTGGGTCTTAAAGGGTTGATCAGCAATAGGAGATGGATTGTTCCCTATTAAAGGGTTTGGAGGAACATGCATGTTGGCTGGTTGTTCGTTCGACATCGCTTTGCTTCAATGAACATTCCCACAAATGGCGCCAATGTTTGAGTCATGCTTAGATCGTTCTCTGAGAATCCCTTGTGAAAATCCTGCAAGACAAAAATAACATCAGAGGGTGCCAAGGGTGGTCCCGACACGGGCATTCCGACACTCATGTCAGTAAGGAACCTTCGTAAGGGTGTAGATAAGGATTCCTATCCAGAGGAGAATTTTAGAGGATTACGCATCCCTAGTTCTTTTAGGAGTCCATTTTGGGGAACAGTTTCAAAGTCTTGCAAAACTATATTGTGATTGGAATAGCTTTCCCATTTGAATATGAATCTGGCCTAGTATGGTGCCAGCTGGATAATGGATATCTGATGTTAGAGTTTCCTAAGATTAATTAAGCTAGAAAGCTTTAATAACCTAACAAAATGTCCTTACCATTGGCACAATATTGTAAAGATATAACCAGAAGTTTGGACGTAATTTATATGTAACTTTGGATTATATCTTGAGGTGTTGCCCTAGCATGTCTCTAATTATAGATGGCCACATCACTTCCCTAACTTCTAGATGCCATGCTACGCAAGACATTATAATAATATAATTTAAAGCAAAAATCTAGGCGTTAATGTAAGTATAAATTCTAGATATTCAAGCATTGAGAAATCTAGTTGTACACTTTTAAGATTAAAATTTTATGTTTTTAATAATATAAATTAAACATTTTAGATCAAAAATATTTATTAAATATTTTTATAATATAAAAAATAAATATATAATAAACATAGGAGTCACAAAGAATAAATAATAAAGATGAATATTTTGACTCTTACAATAATTATAATACATTATGATATTTATTTTATATTAGATTATTATTTAATTTATAAAAATATAATTTAATAATAAATATATAATTTTTCTCGAATATGAGATGGGAATAGTAGGGGGATGTCATTTTATGCTTTTAAGATTAAAATTTTAGGTTCTCAAAATATAAATTATATTTTAATATTAAAACTATTTATAAAAATTTAAATAAATAAATTTTTTACTAATTTTATTTTATATTAGATATATTATTTAGTTTATTAAATCTATAATCTAATAATAGATAGATGAAATGTAAAAGTTTTATTCATAGTTATATATGTTAAATATAAATATCCTAACTATTAAAATAATTATGCAATTAATTTATATTATATTAGATATATTATGTAACTTAGCAAAAAATGATTAATAAAACAGTGTAAAAAATTTATCTACATTAAGATGGACTTTATAATATTTTTATAAATAAATTAATAAAAAATTATTCAAACTTATTGACTATTATAGAAAGTATTACTCAAATTAATTTATTTTAATAACTTGTATAAGTTTACTATTTACGTATTTATTTTTAAGTTTATTTGCAAATATATCCACAACTTTTTACATATATTGTAAATATATCCCCTATGCCTGAAAAATAACTAATATACCTATATTGTTTAACATATATTGCAAATTTTCTCACACTATTAGGTAGGGGTGTAACTTGGGTCATTTAGGTTTGAATTGAGGTCAACTTAGAACTTAATCTAAGATTTAAATTTCAACCTTAACCCTAAGCCAACACTATTTTTAAAATCTCAAACTTAACCTAAATTAAATAGGTTTGGTTTGAGTTAAATTTGAATTATGTCAATAAGGAAAAAAGTGACTATTCATCTTCAACATTCAATAACATGCAAATGTGACAAGAAACATGGAAGTGGTTGAGCTATGGTGTGTGGGAGTATCACAGTTGTAACCTAAAGAAATGAAGTTAGAATCACCTAATGCGTAGTACCTATAAAGTACCAATGTTTCTAAAATTACAGGATGTTATAAAAGGCGAAGTTGGTGTTTAAATTATGAAACGCTAATAAAGGAAAATTTGTTATTTTTAAAATTGAAAAATTCCATGAAAGGCAGTACCAGTGTTTCTAAAATTACATGATGTCATGAAAGGCAAAACCAGTATTTCTAAAATTGTAGGCTGTCATCAGAAGCAGTATCAACAGTCAAGAAACTCATTTGGTTACTTTATGATATCTCAATCATGACCAATAAATCAAGTTATCGAGCTGCAATCTAACTTATTTTCCTTTTATAATGGAAATATCATTATTAGATGAATGCTTTTATTCTTTGGATCAATCTATGGAGATTATTATTATATAACTTTGAATACTGGAAGTTGAATATTCATTGAATATATTAATTATACAACAACTTTCATTGGAATTTTGAATCATAGTTTACTGATCACACATAAGTAGATAGAGTGCAATGCTATGCAATGCTTTAGCTACCTATCTTCAACAAGTTCAACAACAAGGCCATGAACAATGAGGCTTGTTAACTAAAAAATTAGTGGAAGATATGCTCCAAAAGCT